>JAUZNC010006595.1:0-34441 GCA_034780395.1 Vannuccia rotundouncinata | reverse complement strand
CCCCACTAAAATCATTTGCTCGCTTCGCTCGCAAATAATTTCCGTATTTTTTAAATACCTCCAAAATCATGCCTGTTTGACTTTGATTAATCTTTTTAATAAAAAAACAACTTACCGTTTTAAATATATTTCTCAATAAACAATCAATAATGATAATATCGATTTTTCCCTTGCTTGAATCTTGTTTGTCGAGTTCAATAAGTTTTGGACCAATGTTTCATGGAACTTTCTTATTGGCTCTTTTACTTTCTTTATTCCCTCGAATCTTTAAGCACTTCTTTAGTATGATTTGGAATGCCTCCCCTACCCCACTAGCGCGATTCTCCTACGGTCCAGCTTGAATCGACCGGTTCTTTCCACAGTAACAACAGCGGCCCCGTCTTCTCCTCCCCGCGTCACTCTCCTCTCCCATCAAACCGCCAGCGAAGGAACAGTGGTAAAAAGCGAGGTCCAATTGGTCATCTGCATCAGGAAAATGGAGAGGAGATCGCTCTCTTTCGAGTTGGAGATGTGGTCTTCGCCACCAAGAGCAAGTGTCCTCATGCAGGCGGTCCTTTGGAGGTTGGGGACATTGAGAACCTCTACGACGGGGACTGTGTTGTTCGATGTCCTTGGCACGGCTTCAAGTTCAACCTGTTCCGAGGAGGGGAGGTGGTTCACCCGGCCTCAAGGAAGCATGACCTCCGTTTGCTCATCTATCCAACCCGAGTGGACGAGACTGGCTCCATTTATGTGGGCTTCCAGGCGATATCGCCCGTTTGGTTTTGCTCCAAATAATTCAATAACAGAAGTTGCTAATACGGAACCTATGTCAATGAAGTTGGATAAATAAATGTTCATCGCTCCACCTAATTCTTCCAGGATTTAATTTCCAGTTTTGCACAGCTCAATCGACACATAGATCATAATTTATTTTAGTTTAAATTTTGTTTTTACTCTACAAAATCACGGATTTGTTTTAATCTGGTTCTCTCATCACATTTGCTTTTAATACACACAATAAGTCCTATTTCCAAGCTTTTCAATGTTATTCCGTATTTACCACGATATTGTTTCTGATACTTACTGCATATTAGCCTGCTATGTTTTCTTACGTTTTCGGTATTGTTATTATTTTCATATTACATTTATTATATTTGCTTTTTGGTATTATTCTAAATGTTTTTTTTATTACAGTTTTATAAATGTTATTGTCAGCTTTTTTATTTTACCATTTGCATTTCTCAAAATCGCATTGTTTTGTTTTTTATAACTATCTTTTTTAATAAATAAAAATAATTCTCTCATCATATATTTGTTTGGAATATTATATATTTTGCATGGAACAATTTACTACGTAAATATTATGGTTTTATCAAAGTTGATTAGTACCTAATGAGATTCTCCGGAAAATTTTCTATCCAATTCTAGATAGTTAAGTTCCATGAGATCGTCGCAACAACAGAAAATGTTCATACTTAACTAGAATTAATGTAGGCTATACAAAAATAAGATTCATATATCCTGTGATAATGATTAGATATGGTTTCTCAAATATTGAAGATTATACTTATACTAAAAAGAGCTATTAAATATAGCTCAATTGCAATATAAAACAATCTGGATACCAATACAAGTTGGGTACGTATCTATCTCAATAAAAGGATATACCCAAATATTTGAGACTACCTTGAATTATTGCGTGCGAGTGACTCAACTTACATAGATTCTTCAAAGTACTCCTTAACTAAACAACAGTCAGATGATTATAGCGAAAGTGATCGCGACTTTTAGAAGAGAATGAGGCAGTTCCTGACAACCATACTGAAAATGTTTTCAGTCAGTAAAATATAAAGAATTAACGATGTTTAAGTTACTTGTATATATATATATACTATACTCTGGCGTGCCAATTAAACGTAACCTATTTATTTATTAATTTATTTAGTGTCTGAATTACAACCAAGTGCCGAAGTAAAAGGAAAAGGTGAGTATAAAATGTAACTGTTGTTATACAGATTTCAATTTTGATCTCGTCTTTTCTTTGATCTACTAACTGGTTGATCCTCGTTGGAAAACTCCTTTTCTTGATCCACATCTCGCTCAGATTTTAAACATGCTTCACCCATCAAGCTTTTTCCATTGAGGAAAGTCCGGACACGGTCACGCTCGTGTTGAGCACAATCAGGACGATTGGTCACAAACTTTCGACAATTTCCGCGTTTTCTATTGTATATTTTTATTATGTAATATGGCGCCGTACCAAATCTGACATACTACGCCATATTAGAGCCCGTATTCACAGTCGTTACTTGAAGTAACACTTCAAGTAATATACTATTGACAGTCAAGTAGTGACTATGAATTACGGGTCTAGGGGTAATTCACAAATAACGTTACACAGAAAATGGTGTGTGTGTGTGTGGTGGCGGGGGGAGATTGCTTTACGTAATGCGGTTGCGTTACGTTTACGCAAATATATATATTTTAAGAAAACTGAGTTATATAGTTCCAATTGATTAAGTTTGAAAAATCATTAGATATAATTTAATTAAGCCACAATAACTTTTTATGCGTTTTAAATGGTGAAGTTTATTAACCAAAAACCATTATTTCCAAACCAAAGGTTATTAAAGGTTATATTTGTTATATTTTTCCTTACATGGGCCGGGGGGGGGGGGGGGGGGCGAAGCGGTTTAGTCTGCCCCCCCCCCCCCCCCCCCCCCCCCCCCCCCCCCCCCCCCCCCCCCCCCCCCCCCCCCCCCGAAGCGGTTGAGTCTGCCCGCTCTTAACGTTATTATACAAGGAGGCCGGGTGTTTTCTCTTGCGTAAGGGCAGAAATTGTGTGTGTCTTTTATAAAAATATAAAAATCTGTTTTTTTACGTAAAGTTAATTTTGAATGGAATCTTAGATAATAACGTAATTGTCTCAATTATTTTTAATATCATAATAAATTAATATTCTTTTAATCATAAAGTAAAAATAAAAGGTCTATTTTTAAATGGAATAAACCGTACTAAAGGGTTATGTTTATAACAAATAATAATTACACATTCTTAAATAAATTCGGAGCTATACAATTGATTAAACATATATCAATATTTAATGATTAAATTTTAAAATTAAAATTTGATAAATTATACATTTTTATTGTTAAATTAAAAATGTATAACTAATTTATAATCTTCCTCTTAAAATTTTTCTTATATATTTTAAAAACGGCTTTTAATTGTTTAGAAATTTTAATTTTATTGTAAGATGCTATTGTAATTTGCTTATATATTTATTATTTTTTATATTTTCCTCAAGTGTATTTTTTCGCCATCTTAACACACTAAAGTATATGTCAATATGCCACATTTAGTTTTATTGTCCAAAACTGCCCAAGTTGCAATTGGGTAGCCCAACTGCCCAATTGCAACTGTGCAACACCAGTCATTTTTTATAGCAATTAGACAAAAATTTTGGGCAATTCCTTTTGGCTTATATATAAACTTGGGCTCGGCACACACAATATTTTAGCAATAATTACCTTAGAAATCAAAAAGTCCTGACAGCTGTGTCTGTCACCCACCAGTATTATTATGTTAGTGACAGAGTGAATTTGGACAGTTCATGAAATGGCCAGACAGAGCAGGAATCCATGCTCCATCTGATAATTTGTGAACCATCTGGATGAAGTAAGAATAAAATTATTATTGGATTGATTGGGAATAACATTACCATTTTATTAAAAAAATGAACCAAAGTAATAATAACAATTATACAAATTTTGAAATGGGAATTTTATATACTATAGACAGTTAAGTACAGTGGAATTATGCTTAATGTTGACAACAATATTGACAAATATATACCATAATTAGATAAAATTAACATTTATTGGGCAATATAATAATTTTAAAATTGCTATTAAATTATTATTGCCATATTTTTTACATAACCATACTTTTCATTAAACATTCTGGTCCATCGGATGGATCTGGAATTTTTTTAAAAGTGGTGAAGACATTTATAGACCTACATATATATAATATATTTAATACACACAATATGAAATAGTTTAATAGTTCATAATCAATGACAATAATACTTCAATTAGTGTGCATTTTTGTCAAACATTCTTAACCTTTTCTTTATGGTCTTCATGAACAGAAAAGTTACTTTTACAAACAGTTATATAAATTCAAAATTGTTAGTTAGTGTCCTTTTTGTGTCCTCATTGGTTAATTATTTTTGTGTCATTTATAATAGCAGCTAATATAGTGTGACACATTCAATTAGCCTCCTACACAGATTTATATATAATATGAACTCCATTTGACCTAGTATATATACTTGAATGCAATTCAATATTTTCCCTGTTGGTAATATGAGATTATATGTTTACTGCATTTCATATAGGATATTATTCAAAGTTACTATAACTAGGCATACAACATATTATACAATTTTATCAACAAATATTATATTTGTAGCAAAGACTCTTATAATAGTGAAGGCTCAGATGTACAACTCAAATTTACCTAATCTCTCTATATTTATATAACTTTTTGTTATTGAAATTTGAGAATATTATGCAACTAATCTAAATAACAGCTGTATTTCTAGCTGTGTTGTGTTTATACATAATTGTGATTGTCAGCTCACAGTTTCAATTTCAGACTGTCAATTTTTATGAACAACATTTTCCTATTCTTTATAGTATAATTTCATGTAGTACTGCATATATCTTATATACATACTCCTTATTTGTATACTTATATAGCTATGTCTTCATTAGATTCTAGTGATCAGTATTCAATGGAATAACTTTCATCTTTATCTTCTCTCTTGTCTAATCCTTCCATTAAATAGATTAGATAAAACCCCAAAATGGAATATGGTTTTTCCTGGGGTAGATAATAGGTTTCAAATCATTTCATTTTTCTATGTGCAGGCTGAACATTTTTACCAATGATCTCAACAAAGCTCAACTGTCCTGTGCAGGGAGTCATGAATATGTACCTGCATCTCTCAAATTGTATTATCAATGACTGTGCTACTTTGAAACTAAATTTTAAAGCATGACAACAAAATTATATATGATCAGATTTCAACAAATCAAACTTGAAATCAAACATTTTAACTTGATTGATTTTCCTTTGTGTTATAATAGTGATTGGGGTTATAAGTGCAAAGCCAGATTATCACTTATACAGATATGCTTGTATCACTTATACTCTATAGTAATGCAAAAAAATCAATTTTTACAAAATTTTAGGTTTCTTTTATTTTAAACTTCCCAAAAATATTGTTCATAAAAAAGAACACTCCTTGAAATTGAAACTCTGAGCTGACAATCACAATTATGTATAAACACAACACAGCTAGAAATGCAGCTGTTATTTAGATTAGTTGCATAATATTCTCAAATTTCAATAATGAAAAGTTATATATATTGAGAGAGATTAGGTAAATTTGAGTCATACATCTAAGCCTTCACTATTATAAGAGTCTTTGCTACAAAGATAATATTTGTTGATAAAATTGTCTATTTAGCAGACAATGAGAATACAAATTCCAATAAATAGCAAACATAAAATAATTATATGAAAGTACAATATACCTATAGGTACTTATAATATTTAAATATATTCACTTTTTTATAATAGAAAGATGTTTTAATTTTAGTATAATATAATTTTATAATACATTTTACCTATATAATTGTATGCCTAGTTATCTATTATAAGAGCCTTCACTACAAATATAATATTTGTTGATAAAATTGTCTATTTAGCAGACAATGAGAATACAAATTCCAATAAAAGCAAACATAATAATTATATGAAAGTACAATATACCTATAGGTACTTATAATATAAATATATTCACTTTTTTATAATAGAAAGATGTTTTAATTTTAGTATAATATAATTTTATAATACATTTTACCTATATAATTGTATGCCTAGTTAAAGTAATTTTGAAGAATATCCTAAATGAAATACAGTAAACATATAATCTAATATTACCAATAACCATGGAAAATATTGAATTGTATTCAAGTATATATACTAAATCAAATGGAGTTCATATTATATCTGCATAGAATGAACAAGTTTCTAAAAAATAATTTTCATAGGAAGAAGTGGAGAGACACACAGAGAGGTTTTGATTGGCTAATGAAAAATAGCAACATTTTCTATCCCTGTCAGGTGAAGTAACTTTTATTTTGTAGCAAATGTTGCTATTCCTGTTGAGAAGAGGTTAATTCATCTAGATGATATAAGAAATGATGATAATATAATGTCCAGATGGATCAGGAATTATTATTGATCAAATTACAGAGTAAAAAATATGTACTTATAATCTCCCCATAAATTATTCTCTCTAATTATATACTGTATACAATTAATTTGGAAGTATAATTTTATCAAACAGTTTGATTTGAATCATATATTGATGGATATTATTATATGAGATCGACATAAGTTAAAACCAACAATCTTATTTATGAGTTTGTTTAACTGACATGTTAATTTTAAAAACATAAATCTTTAATTTTTTAAATGATTGTTTCCAATTTCTTCCATGGGTAATTGAGTTGTAGTATTTTTAGTTTTTTTATTCTGTTGGATGGTTTGGGAAATGGCCAGAGGGAGCATGGATTCCTACTCCATCTGGCTGGTTCACAAACCATCCAAATTTGCACTCCATTGCTAAAATAGAGTGCAGATTGGTAAAGCATGATTTTGAGATTCACATTTGGTCAACCAATCCAGAATGGGTCTGACCTAATGTGAATTCCTGTTTCATCTGACCAATTCTGGATTGGTTGAAATTCATGTCTCACCACTAACATGTACACATTAACACTTAATGACTTAATGATACTATTCATTTTATAAAATTCATCACTAATATGCATATGTTAATGACGGATTGCGAATTTGGAAGGTTTGCAAACTGGCCAGACAGTAGGAATCCATGCTCCGTCAGGCCAGTTCAGATAAAACAGGAATTCACATTTGGTCAGACTGATTCTGGATTGGTTGACCAAATGTGAATCTCAAAATCATGCTTTACCAAGCTGCACTCTATATGCAAAGAAACATAATTTTGAATGTATTTATTATATGAAAAACTTATATGACATTGAAATCCTTTTGTAAAATATTCCTGTTTGGTTGGACAAAATTAGAATATGTCATTTTATATACTATACATTGTTGTTGGGGACATTATTGTTGGGGACCAATGTCATCTTATTTTCAGTACTCCCCATTAAATCGACCTTCTTGAAAGTGCCAAAACTTGGTATTTGGATGGCACTTTTAAAATAGTCAAAATGCCCTTTTGTTTTCAAACTATTTTCAATTCATTCCTTTGTTTGAAATCTGGAGACTATGTGAAACAAGTTCCTCTGGTATTTATACTAATGTGAAGGCAGCAGAAGTGGGACTATAAAAAGGTAACATTTATATATATATTAAAGGTAAAAGGGTATATTAAAATATCAATCTTATATGAGCGTTTTCTTTAATATTTTTAAACTTCCTTACATTTATTTTGAAGGTCTTCAATGTTATCAAGCAGCTACTCAGGGATACAATGCAATTTAACGGTGCTGTTGCAGACTTTGGAGTATGGACAGCCATTAGGAATGTGCCTTCCATTGGAGCCAGTCATTATGGAGAAAAGTCCAAGAAACTGGATTGCAAGCTGCCTATAATGCGAAAGACAAAGTCTATAGACACATACGATAGATAATGGCCCTTCCATTTTTTGCCACATCAGAGGATAGAGGCAGCATTTGAAGAACTGGTGACATGAAACCATCACCCTGATATTATGGTTTTCATTTGGCTTCATTGAGAAGTATGGCCAGTGGAATCATGGAGCATCTATCAACAGCCAGTTAAAACAAATAATGATGAAGAGGGACACCACCAAAGAATTAATGGTCTTGCAGGAAAATCCTTCGTTCAGTTTTATTTACTCCTACAACTTTTCCAAGAAGAGTGTTGGCAGGTTCACATACATGAAAGACTTGTCCAGGATGGAAAATTGAAGAAGGTTCAGTGACAAAAATATTGTTGTATTCAAGGGCGAATTTTTAAAGCTTGGGACTTTAATGACAATTCTACTTTTTCTGCTTTGAGACTTTTACATACTGCAGTTCCATTTAAACAACCCCAGCTTTATACCTATAAATTTTTAGTTATAGAGCGAGGGACTGACCTCTTTAATGCATGCCAATATATTGAACATTTTATATTTTGTTCATATTGTATATTTCATAAATAAACTATTTTTGTATATTCTCAACTTTGACTTTATTTTATTGTTAAATTTTTTGTTATTACACTTTTTTATATATTACTTTTCATTCCTACTTAATTAACTATAATAGTTTTATTTAAATATATATAGCATGGTTTAAATCATACTTAATAAGGTCTCATTTGGAGAAAGAAGTAAAAACAAAATAAATTGGCACCGAAATTTAAAGAGGTAAACAATATGTCATATCTAACAGAATCAAATTTCTTCAGGAGTACAATTATGAACAAGAAGAAAGCAATGGAAATTCTGCCAGCTAAAATTGAAGAAAAGGGAAAAACTGAATAATTTTTAAATTTTTGCTGAATTTAGTACATTTTGTTTCAAATTATGTTACTTTTTTGTCTAGTACCTATACATTATATTTTAGTGTTGTTAACATCATTTTTAATACTGTAAATCTATATTGTATACATACTACACCCACTAGAAATGAATTCTAAATTTATAATAGTATATAATTTTAATGCTATTACAAATACTCCATTATTTTAAATCAGTAAAATATGTGTTGTTTATATTTATAGATTATGAACATGGTTATACTATTAACAATAGTTACCTCATGAATGCAAAATAGAAATATTTTAGAAATAAATGCTTAGTTATAGTAGGATCATAATAGTTTTTTTGTGAAACATAAAATCTTTGTTTAAATTATTTATTATTATTAAAATAATTACCTATATAAAGAATCACTTATTTATTAAATACAATTCAATAATAAAAAGATTAATATGTTGATCAACAAATAACCATGAAAGACCTGAATATAGGGAATTTATAGTATATGCTAACTATATGAATGTCTCCTAATCAACCTTTTGCCTGTTTCAAGCCAGTTAAGCCTCATATATATATATTATGAGATAATGATTCCAATATGTAGAGTTCACATTTGCAATGTAAGATACAGACATAATAATTGTCCTCCATATGAGGAAATTCTCTGTGGAAGAAATTTTGGTCATGTTTTTTATTTATTTAATTAGTTCAAAACTGCTGTAATATTATATAGTATCTACAAATATATTATTTGATATTTATATATAAATTTAAAAAGAATCCATATACAATTATTAAATGGATAGGGGCCTTAGTAAATGTTCATTCATAGGGCCCCTATATAAAATTGTTAAATGGATTATTTGGATAATGGATAAAATTGTTTAAATCAAAGGCATGCGAAAAAATTAGGTGGCTTTGCACCCTTAATCCCCTGACCAGAAGGTTACATTTGTTATAGATTTTCCTTGTTCCTTTACTTTTTTCAAATCTTATAATAATTATTTAGATTCGTTCTACCTCTCCAATTTGCAGAACTAGTCTGGTAAATTTTACTGAACACCTAGTTATATTCTACATTAACATAGGAAATGTCTTAACGTAGATTTTGCACGATTTTGGCTTATTTCAAATATTCCGAAATTATCTCGACTTTGATGCCATTTTGACATTATACGTCTTGTAATAGTACATGTGTCGCAATATTTATTGATAACAGTGTTATTCATCACTATAGCTAACATGGCACTTCTGGGAGAAGAAGGGAAAAAGTATGGTTTAGTTTTAACGAAGAAAACAACTGATTCAAGCTTAGGGACAGTAAAAAAATCTACAATATTCATTGATGACAGCGATGAAGATGAGGGAAATGAATTTGTAAGTCAGTGTTAACTTTAAAATATACTTGTGCGATAATTTTGGTGATTGTATTTGTTTATCGTTTTAAGCGGGAAATGAAATTTGATATGAAGAAAGAAGCTTTGAGAGCTCAAATGAAGAAGCAGGTGGGATTTTATTTTACATTGTATTCTATTTTTACATCCAGTACGAAATATGGTTTCTATATCAAAAGTATATTTATTTATAATTTATCGAAAAAGGTTAAATTGATACACAAAATATGAGTTAAATTCTCTATAACATTTATCCTTTGGAATTTAATGTGTATTTCAGACACAATTGGATGTGGAAAACGCGCTTCAAGAAGACCCAACTGTGTTCCAGTATGACGAAGTTTATGAACAAATCACCAACGAAAGAATCACCAAAGTAGAAGAAAAAAAGAAGGCCACGTTTGAGGATAAGAAGGTAAACTATCTAATTGTGTTCTCAAGACAGTGACTATATTTAGTATGTTCATGACATTTGCAAACTTAAAAATATTCTGTGTCTTGGCTCCATTTGTGCATATTACTGTGTAACCCGCTTATTACGAATAACTTGGGAACAGTCGATTTATACGTTATAAGCGAACCACGTATTAATTGTTGTTCATAATATGTCAATATACTTTAAAAGTATAAAAGAACCAGAAACAAAATCCTTATTATAATATATATTCATATGTAATTGAGAGGTAAAATATAAAAAATGGACAATAATTACATAATATCAAATGTATGCATATATTTATAGATCAATGTACATACATATATATATATATGGAACAATTGATTTATTGTATTAAACATGTTGGTTACCAATAAAACCTACTTATTAAGCTGTATACGTAATAAAGTGTACGTTATAAACGAACTATTTAGATAGCAATTTACATACAAATAAAACGACAGCCGGACTCCATTAAGTTCCACTGTATATAAAATGTTATACAACATTTGAATATGTTTAGTTATCAGTAGGGAGTATAGTATAAAAGATTTAAAACGAGCCATTAAAATGATTTACTTTCAGTTTAATCCTTTCGTTTTTTCTTGACTTTGAAAATTTTAAAAAATTATTCATTTTACATAATTATTCTAGAAATTGATTGTAATCCTTTCCATTTGTTAAGAAAACGCTTCTTAAAGGGTGTTTTACTTCTACCATATTTAAAAGCGTTCCTTTTGGGAAAGCAGTGTCCTATTTTATGAAATGAGTTCAGTGATGGTTGTTACTTTTGTTGAATCATACAGCCCAAGTATATCGCCAAGTTGATGAAGACAGCGGCAGACCGAAAGTTGGAACGTGAACTTCAGACGGAGAGAAAGGTTCAGTCTGAGCGAGAAGCGGAACAAGAAATGTACTCCGACAAGGAAGCTTTTGTTACCTCTGCTTATAAGGTGAGTTCTTCGGAGTAAAAACACGATTCGAAATGCAGCTTTGGTTTACCGCATTTTTTATTGAAATGTTTTTTGAATAATGTTAGCTGTACATTGATTTTTAAAATATCAATCAGGCAAAAATGGCAGAATTGAAGGAGCTTCAGCAGAAGCAACGTGCTGAAGAAGCGGACGAGGCCAATAATGACGTTACTAAACAGGGGGATCTAACTAGCTTCTATCGTCATATGTTGGCTAGTTCGACTAGGGGAGAAACCACAGGCGCTCTTGACTCCAAAGAAGTGAGACATACATTTGGCTTTAATCATTTCTTCCGAATTTACGTACGATTCTCCCCTTATTTCTGAAGGATGTCAAAAAAGAAATTCAAGACATCTCCAAAGCAGCAACCGAAGTTCCAGTCGCTCCAAGGTCTCCACAACCGTCCAGCTCACAGGCTCAAAGACAATATCGATCCAGACGAAGACATTCGTCTGATGAAGAGGTTCACTCACCTTCCGAGAAAAAACGCGATGGTAAAGAATCAGATTTGTTATCGACCGATCAGAAGAAGGACAATAAGTCACAGGATCGCTCATCCGCCAATGAGAAAATAGTTCGAAAGTTACGTGATGAGTCACCCTCTAATAAGAGAAAAGAAAGACGTTCCCGTGAACGCTCACCAAATACACACCGAAGAGACAAGTCCCATAAGCAAGATGAAGGTTCCATGTCTACTGTTGCCAAATCCAAAGAAAGGTAAATTTACGTTACAATTTTTAAAATCAGTCTTTTGTCATTTTTATAGTTTCAATTTCAATAACATTTTGTATATTTCAATTATTTAGGGTTCGTCAATCAGACAAATTTGATGAAGCAACGTCTCATGGAAAGCAAAGGGAAGATCGAAAAGTGTCAGGAAACAGTGCGAAGGATAAGGCAGAATTGGAAGAGTCCAAGTTTGCGGCAATGTTGGCGAAGGTGGCTCGTCGAAATACTGATGATTCTTTGAAGGAAGCAAAGGAAAAATATCTTGCGAGAAAAGCAATGTGCAAAACGGGTCCAGTTGTTGAAGTTGATAGTGATTAAGTAAAAATGTGAATGTTACAAAAATTGTAAAATGTTACAATCTAAAAATTATGTCTCTAATATTTACGATTAGATAATGTTGACTAAAATAATCTGTTTTGAATCCAACTTAATATTTTTTCGTTGCATTTTTATTCAATAAACTGTAGTACAGTATTTTGTAAATATTGTAAATAAAATATATTTTTTATTCTTTTTTTTATAAAATATATAATTTTTCTTTATAAGTCAAATTAATTAATTTCTTTATAGATGATTCATTTCCAAGGTTACGAGTATTATGTAAAGTTTATTCGTCTGTTCTCGTTTTATTGTTGTCCAATTTTTATCCAAAACGCAATTGAAAAATTTGTGTTTTAAATTGATGTAAATATATTGAAGACGGATATGTAGTTTATTATTTTTTTCTAAATGTGTTTCACAAAAAAACATTAATGGAAATACAGTATTATTAAGTTTAAAAACGGGGGACTGAGGAACTAACAATACAGTATAGATCGACAGTTGAATATGTACAAATATTTTAAAAATTGTATATATCATTAGAGTATGGTTTTATCAAATTATGAACTAAAACAGTCAAACATGTCTCTGAGGGAAGCGGATGCGTCCACTTGGTAAAAATGGAAAAAATCAATTTATACTGAAAATATTAAAGACAGTTTTTTGAGGAGGATCTATTGCATGTCGTATATATCCCAGATTATACAGTCACTTCTTCAGGTAAGAACAGGTCAGGTATAGTGTTGATAGAACCAACAAAAAGAATGCACCGTAGTCTAGTTGGGACCCCATATATACTATATATGAATGCCATTAAATTTGTTTGTGTTGGTGATCTGTTGAGATTTTTTTATAGTTAACTTATCGAAAAAAGACAAATTATTTGTTATTACAATACCTATAATTTTCATGGAGTTCAAGAAATGAATATATATAGCCAATTTTGATGACTTTATATATAGAAACTAATTGCATATATGTTAATTTTTATAAATCATTTTTATCATTTCAATGGTAATAGGTAGATCATGTGTGTACGTGCGTCTTGAGTGGTAAATATAGATCATGTATAATATGTCTTAAGCATATATAATTTACTCAGAGTTTTAGTATATATATAGTTTTATATAGTTTTAGTTACCTATATATAGCAGGTATTGCAATTAAGTTACAGATATGTACGTAAAGGCGAAAAATAGAAGTCGACATAAAGGCACATATATAGCTCCGGATATTTTTATTATTCTAACTTAATTAAATCAGAAACAATTAAAGTGCATGGGCGGTGCATAAATTAACCATTCTATCATAAATATATCCGAGAAGTGTTATTGTAAGATCAGAAAGTTTTTTATCATTTCAACATATACATTACATTTCTGGTATTGTCGTATGGCAACAACCTTTGATAAAGGGCTGTCCTAAAATTACGTCACGCTTTATTCACGATTTTTTGTCGCTCCCTCATCACAGATCGTCCCATTTTTCGCAACACTTCCTCCACATCTCCATTAAATAATTCACTGAGATTGGTATATGTAAAATAAATGTTGACCTTTAAATATTAAAATGGCATCATTGACTCAATAAAAATTCGCTAGAATTTGGTGTAATATACAGGTGTATTTTCCATTAATGGAAATCTATAATATAGGAAGAAAACGTATTCAAAACAATATAGATAGCAAATATCCAATTTAAAACAAAATAATTAACAATAAACATATTATAACATACAAAAGGTTTGATCAAAGATTTTTGTACAAAAGTTTAGTTAAGCATCTTTTCAAGCAGATTGTCTATTTTCGATTTATGTTATTGAGGTTTTAAACGTTATAAGTATACCAATTAATAACCATTTGAAATGAAATAATTAACAATAAACATAGTGTAACATACAAATGGTTTTATCAATGATTTTTGTACAAAAGTTTAATTAAACATCCTCCAAAACAGATTGTCTGTTTTCGATTTCTGTTATTGCGAGGTTCCAAATTGAATTTGAATGCTTTTCTTTTTCGGCACCCCTATTCCATTTCTTTCAACTTCTTTGACCAGCATTGTGCCATTCATACTCTTCATCCACAGATTCATTTGAGACCATCACACGCATAATTTCTCGTTGTCTGACTGGAGTGCTTCGTTTTGGTTGCACCTTTCTTGCAGGAATTGTAACTTTCTCCTTCGATAGTCTTTAACTTTTACTATATGAGACTTAATTAAGGTTGCATATATAATAACCCCCACATACGTATATAACGTTATATACAAACAAAACTGTTGTCTGGAGTGTGCATGAAATGTCATATGGCACTTTCTTTGATGGAAATTGGTTAATTATTTTTTTTGGAATCACTTTCTGAAAATCCGAGCGGAGGCTCACAATTTAATCTTTATAGGCTATCTGTCTCGAATGCTTTAGACGCACCAAAATTAAAAAAGATAATGAAAACAATGGTAATGGAATTGAGATCACATTTTACGGCAAAAGATCATAATTTTTACATAGATAAATGACAAACAATTTTAAGCGACTTAGAAAGTATTTTATTATTCCCGCATGCCGAGCTTACATACATCGAGTACTACTTCTTCAATAGAAATGAGTGTGTACCATAAAAGTGTAGCCTATAAATAGGTAATTATAGACTGACGTAATCAATTAATTTTTGATATCCCTATCTGCCAATAGTTAATTATAATTTGTTTATTGGAAAAATAAACTATGTATAATTGTTGACATAATTATTGTCAACATTTTTGTTGCTATTTCACAAATTATTGAGGCATTTACGCAATTTAATTTTAATAAATCCGTTTTTTAAGGAGAGAATTAGAAATTTCAGCATAAGAATGAATTAATATTTATTTGAACGTAAATACTATTCACTTTTGTTTAAATCGAGAAGAGAAGCTAGTGTATTGCTTAAATTATTAAGAATGTCAACGCAACCTATATGTGCAATTTTTGAACCGGAAAAGCATGGGCTTGAAAAATCTTTCAAGCTTACAAACTTTACAGAATTGAAAGGATGAGGGTGTAAGGTCCCTCAGGCTGTCCTGAATGGACTTCTAGAGGGACTTAAATCTTCAAAAGGAAATGGTGATAGTAATTCTTTTTTACCAGTTCTAAATAATAGTAATGATGAAAACTCTCTATCTCCTTCTATTGGTAAGAAAATGTTTTTATAAAAGTTTTAAAATTGTCTAATTACATGATATTGGATTAAAATTTATATATTATTCAAGACAAAAACTATTTAGTACCAGTGACTTTGTTATGGGCTGGACTTTTTAATGTAACAATTATTACCAAATATTATTTGAATAAAACCCAATTTTATATATAGACCAATTGAAATTGCCTAAAGTCTTGTATAATATATGTGTTATGCAATGGCCATAAAAAAAATAAATAATTATAAGGGTAGGACTATTGGATATATGGGATATCCTATCATATCCTACCCATATATGGGATAACATCTATGTTTTGCATTTAACCCCTTTTAACTGCCTCTTTAACTATGTAAAACTGAGTTTAATAAAGCAATTATAAATATTAATAACATATATAATTAATATAAATCAATTTTACTTAAAGAAATCACAAAGGTTGGATTTTTAATTCTCAAAATATGTAAAAAATAAAATCAGAGATAATTATATACCATAACCACTGGTAGATCTAGAAATTAAAAAAGTGATATATAGCCTTTAATGGGATGAAAATCAGAATAATATATTTATACAAAAAGGCATAAGATTAAAATAAGGGTAATAATTTTTATTACCAAAGTAATATGGGTTCAGTATTTTAAGATAAGGAGGGGGCATGTATCACTTATGTTCCTAAATAAATCTGCTACTGTATATCTATATGACTAGAGGAGTGATAGTTAATAGCTGACATGTTAACAAAATGTCAACATATTACTTACTTAAAGTCAATAAACATCTATGAAGAGAGATTAGTATAACATTATGTTCAAAAGTTTTTAAAAGAGTTAACTTTAATTTTACATTAATTGTAGGTGTCAAGAATCATTCTGAATCTTTACGAAATATTATTTACAAAATTAATGTGCATACTTATTAAACATTAATGCTATTATAATTTTTGAAATAATATAAAGTTAAGGATAAAAAACTCTAATTATTACATAAATTCACATGGTCATTATACATCACTATTTGTATTGTAATTTGTATATTCTTGTTGTCTTCTATATAACATAAAATACAATTTTATCAACAATAAAAAATTTGGAGTGAAGAACCTAACATGATACAATTGATATCAGGTCACATTTATTATTTTAAGCAAAATTCATACAAGATTAAATAATAATGGAATATCTATATAACTGAATCGATCCAATTATAAGAGAATGAAATTGCCTCTATATCTATTTTAGTGTGAATACTGTATAAATAAAAATAAATGCTGTATAATTCTTACATCATATTTTTGCTGATTTATGTTTATTCTCTTTCAAAAAGAAATGTGAGATGGTTATATAGGGAATAGCCATGCACCTAACCTCATATTAAAGGGTTATAAATAACAGCTTGAATTGTAAATATACTTATAATATATAAATATATACAGTCTACTCTGGCTAATTGGAACTACTGTTAAATCAGAACACATTTAATCCCCTATTTTTCTGTCTATTGATACAATATTAAAAAAATGGCTAATCAAAACACTGCTAATGTGAATTGTGAACAGAATTTGTAAAACCGTCCCTATACCTACAATGTATTTCACATTGTCTAATTGGAACAGCTCATCTACACTTTATAGTATTCAAGGACCATCATTTGGGGATTATAAATAAATCTGAGGACATAATCTAAACCATGCCAATTATTGACATGTATAGGGTGAGTATAAACAGCCTATTTAATTGCATCACCTATTCAAATTATGGGGACTCCATGACACCATTATGTGTTCAACAATGCAAATCACAGTCCACATTTTATATTCTATATTGGGGATAGACACTATCACATGGGAGTGTCATTTTATAATTAATGAGACTGCTAAATGCTTGCCTCACAATAGATTTATTAAGCTTAAATACAAATGTCTATAGTTGAATCTATCTAATCCCTTATAAGCAATATAAGCATATTTTTTTAATATTCTTATCTTATTTTAACAAACACATAGTCCATTTTAATTTTGCAGTATCAATTCATCTATTATAGTGAACATGGGTTATAAGGCAAGTATTGTATTGTTTCCATGATCTAACAAACATAATTCACCATTATATAAGTCTTAAAATGTATTAAATTTTATCATAAATACAACTATCATGGAGAAGAGAAGACAAACCTACCTAACACTGCAAGATAAATGGAAAATGATCAAAGAAGTGGAGAAAGGAGACACATATAAAGGAATTGCAAAACAATTAGGAATTGGTAAATCTACCATTACAAATCGGTTTAACTTTTAAAACAAATTATGATGGAGAATTATTAAGTTAAAATTTGTTTGTTTGTTTGGTTATTAATTAACAATCATAAAATTGAATTTTATTAACGATCATAAGTTCAACATATACTACTAAAAATCGATTTTTGACTAATCAGAACTTCGTCTGATCAGAACAAAAATGCTTACATTTTACCTGTTCCAATTGGCCGGAGTAGACTGTAGTATAATTCTGCTATAATGTACCTTCAAGGGACCATCAGAAAAGTAATTTATATTTTATGGATGTTATATCTAGGGTATCACTATATGTGTTTAAATAGGATTTTCGCCATGACCATGCAAACAAAGTATGTTATCGGCAATTGTATGTTTTATCTGGGAATTATAGACACTTTAGTTCACTAAGCAATTTTTATTAAACTTTTAATCTATTCTTTGAAACTAAAGGCAATTATAATTCTATTTTTTAATACTTTTTAGTATTTCTTAACCTAAATGGAAAATAAAATGATTTCACTTTCCTACACAGTGGTTTTCTTTTACATATTTGAGTTTGAATCAATCATCTTAACTAATGTCATGAATGAATTGCTTTGAAATATTTCTAATTTTCTTTCTGCAGGTATTGGTTTAGACAGCTGTGTTATCCCTCTTCGCCATAAAGAACTCAGTTTAATCCAGACAACAGACTTTTTTTACCCTCTCATTGATGACCCCTACACAATGGTATGAATAGTTTTAATAAAATATATCAACATAACTAATAATTTAAACACATAATACCAAAACATATACTATTTATTTAATTACAATATTCTTTTTAATCACGTTTATTCTGCTGTGTTACAGGGTCGGATAACATGCTGCAATGTGTTGAGTGATCTGTATGCAATGGGTGTTAGTGAGTGTGACAACATGTTGATGCTGCTTGGAGTAAGCACTAAAATGACAGAGAAAGAGAGAGATGTTGCTGTCAAACTTTTAATTCAGGGATTCAAGGTAGGCTTACCATTTATTTTCTCATTTAAAGTTATTTATAGAAGAACAGTGTTGAAATTTTCATATGATTATTTAGGAATTCTATAAATATATGAGGTATTGAATATTTTTCTACTACATTTTTAATATAGTTTAAAGTATCTTTTATATTTATGTTGAACTACAGTGCCGTGGATAACCAAAATATAAAGTTTATCAATTCTAAAAGTATTTGGAAATGAAATTAATAATTTAATTTTATTAATTCCAAAATGTCTTAGACAATATTTTCCTAAACTTGCATATTATTTATTATTATGGTAGAGTTTTTTTTCAAAGTTTACCTTCTAACATATCACAGTAAAAATATGTATAAATGTTATATCTTAATGAAGTAACTCTGCAGATTAATTATATTTAAAATAAATTTACAGCTAAATTAATGACCCGGTAATCGAAATAATGATTCATACTTTAAATTGTTGAATTTATCTATTGAGTTACGATTTACATCTATATTCATAACTCTTTTCTGTTGTATAAAATTCTTTCAAATTCTTACTTTATACCGAATGTATTTATGTTTTTTAATTAAGGTGCTATTTTTAAAATTATACTTTTGTGTTAATTGTATATTGTTACTCTAGGCAGTTATGAGAGTTGACTGCTTTTTCTGCATATAGCTGGACGGTGTTTTGTTTATAGATTTTTATTTTTATTATTTATAATTATGAATAAGTAATAAAGGATAATTAATGATTTTTACACTGAAAAATGGAATTTGAAATATAGAGAGGAACATTTTGGTCACAATATGATAATAATTTGATTACATCGTAAATGTTAAATTTTTAAATAAATAACATCAAATATTAAAGTCAGATGACATGTGTATTCTTATTTAAATCAAATTTTATTGTGTTAACGTTAATAGGTCATTTTCCTTCAGTTAAAATAGCTCATGCACGTATTAAACCTTAAAAGCACCGATTATAATTAATATAGACCAATCAGACTTGAATTATACAAATTCTCTAATACACTATCATATTTATTTGTATAAAATTACTAACTAGAATAAATGTTTTGTAATTTTTGAATATTTTGCATCCAGAATATGCGATTAATATGCTATAACAGAGTTTTTGGTAAGAATGAAAAAAATGCTTTGTAATCGTAGTTATTATATATTTCAGTCATTAGATGGCAATTAAAGATAATTTAATATATTTTGTAATTTCAAAAAAAACTTTTATAGGTGGATTTGTTTGGAAAGAATTTTGTCTATATCGAATTAATTTGACCTCTAAAGAAACTCTGACTTTCTGCTTTCTATTGTTCTAAGTTTTTTTGTGACATTTTTGCAAAATTAATTAGATTTTGATTAATTATTTGTTCAAAATTATTATATAATACCCAGGCCCGTATCTAGCAGGGGGGGGGCAATTGCCCCCCGCGGCTCCCGCTTAATTTTCGCTTTTTGGCGCCCCTTCTATTTAGTATATATCAATTTACATGTAATATAAATGTAATTTGTTTTGGCGCCTTTTTGTAAAATCTTGCGCTTCCACTGAAAAAAGTCTAGGTACGGCCCTAATATACCACTTAATTCTTATTGACTTGTTTTCATCATTGTATGTTATTATTTTTTTAAATTATCGCTGCGTCGTCGGTATCTACTAAATCTGGCTCGTTTATATTCTTCAGGATACTGCTGAAGAAGCCGGAACCACAATTCAAGGAGGTCAATCGGTCCAAAATCCTTGGATGATCATTGGTGGAGTGGCCACAAGTGTCTGTACTCAACCGGAGTTTATCATGTGGGTGTCTGCAGATTAAAATATCTTTCAACAGAAAATATACACTGTTTTATAGAGTTTGTCATATAATAGTTACTTCAAATATTTAGTTTTATAAATCAAATAAAACTATTTGTTATGAAACATTAATTGTATTGGCTATGCTACGAGCAGATTTATAATCTTTTTATTTAAGTAATCAATATTTTTGATAACTTAATTCTACTTTTATCCCATGTTATCATCAAAATAACGATACCTATCATTTATCACATAGTTAGTATTTAGCTTGACTGGTTCCATACCACATGACATACAAAGGTGCTTTTAGTGGTACTTTTACATTTAACCTTTGCACGTACAGATAGTGAAAAGTTGACTGCATAGTTAATAGATTTGTAATTATTTATGACACTATAAGTGAACTCATTTCAGATAATCTGTGTTCAGTTAGAGTTGAAATATTCTTATTTGGCTACCAACAGACATGAATATTAGTTTCCAATTGATATTTTTTCTGATGTATTCTTTTTTATTAGAAATCTAAATTATGGTTGCATATTCAATTTATTGATTTACAGTCGTGTTGGATATATCGTTTGGGTATAATATGTGTATAGGTTATTCTGTACATTAAGCCAACTAGAAAACTATTGCACAATTTATACTAGAAATTATAATGTATTGTTGCTGGGTTTCTGAGATTAATTTCTATTTCTCTGGTTGAGCATTTTTGAAAGATTTTCATTGATGAATATGTTTTTCGGGATGCTATGTAAACATAAAGATGAGGAACAGGTACTCTTAGTTGATTGGATTTGTTTAGAGTTTGAAGGCCTTCTTCATTCATGTTGAAAGTCAGTTTGCACATGAGAATCAAGAGGATAACATCCACCATTTATGTGGAACATCTTCAACTCTAGTGCTTGGCCTCAATTTGCTACTAACAAACTGATTTACTTTTATGGTGAACACATTAGCCTAAAATATCGATCAATTAACATTAAAAGTTATATATAAATATGTTAGAAAATAATTGATTGCTTAATTACAATCTGATGTTTATTTGTTAGGCCAACAGGAAGCATGATGGGGGACGTATTGGTGTTGACAAAACCTCTGGGCACTCAAGTGGCGGTAAATCTTTATCAGTGGATGACACAGGGTTCCCCCAAGTGGAATCAAGTGAAGGATCTAGTCACAGAGGAGGATGTTCTTACCGCTTACCACACTGCAGCCGTACAAATGTCCAGACTTAATAGAACTGGTAAGACGACAACATACCTTCGTTTTCTTTAGCGTGCAATTATTTTCGCATTGCCCAATCTTTATTTTCGTCGTAGTGTGTTGAATTTTTTCTTCTTCTTTTACTGTTAATTTTCAGCAAATGCATCGACAAGTTAGTTTATATTAGATGTTTCCAACGGTTTAAATTTGTACGATTCAACCGTAAGGGTTTTTCGCCTCTGGTAAATAAATGTTTATATGGGTATTTGTTTTCAGTTTAGAATTTAGATTACTTTAATACCTTCTATATTTGTCATCAATATGCTGTTATTGATTTTTAGTTTGTCTGTCGTGAATATGACTCATTCTACATAAAAATAGTGGATACGTATTGTTAGAAATAACTTACGAGCGTCACACTTAACTTTTTACATTCTGACTTCATATAAAGCATTACTCACTGATATTGTAACTACAGTTTAAATACTTGACCTACTTTCAGCCGCCCGTCTCATGCACAAACACGGTGCACATGCCTGTACAGACGTCACCGGTTTCGGTATCCTCGGCCACGCCCATAATTTGGCGATCAATCAGAGCGAAGAGTTGGGCTACGTCATCCACAACCTACCAATCATAGCAAACATGGCGACCGTATCCACAGCTCTCGGGGGGGCTTTTGGCCTGCTGCGGGGGACCTCTTCGGAGACATCTGGAGGACTGTTAGTTGTCTTGCCAAGGGCACAGGCGGCCGACTTCTGCCGCGAAATGTGTCAGGTCGATGGTCACCCAGCCTGGATTATTGGAGTTGTACAGAATGGAGACCGAGAAGCAAGGGTTTTGGACAATCCCAGAGTCATTGAAGTTTAGTTGAACATGAAGCCACTGTTCAGTGTTGTTTTTCCATTAACTCGTATAATTATTATTCTAACTTTATTTTATAAGTTTTTTCTAATATTTTATTAAAGGGATGAAGTGTTTTTATTGTGACTGTAGCCGTGTGTTTTATGTAGACGTGAATTATGAAACCTCTTGTCTAAATTGTTTACAGAGATAGGGGGTGGATGTTGTCCGCTAATAAAGTATACATTACATCACAAAAAAACTTTTTAAATTATCTACTTAAATACTTCATTAAGACGGTTTGAAGATCACCAATTGTGGGTGGTTGTTAACTATGTATTATTATGTTTTAAAGTCTTCGATATTGTGGTTTTGCTCAGGGGTCGATTAGTTTCAATCGCTATTAAGTCTAAATTGATTTGGTACACTTTTTTCACAATACAGTTCCGGGTTTTCAAAATTTATTCGTTTTTGGAAATCAGCTGATTTATGTTTATCATTTTACTTTATTCCAACCGATTGCAAAATACTAGATTGTGTCTAATTATTGGTATGAATAAGCCCTTTGCCGATATTTTGTGTCAAATGAAAATTATAATAGCCTTGTAAATACATTACGTGTGTGTTTGCTATATTGATCATAATATTATTTATATCTTAAATAATTATACGAACTCGATGGTACATGAATGAACAACAATTTTATAATTTTTTTTAACGGGTTGATCAATTAATTATTTCACAAATATACCATTTATATTTTATTTGCTACTCACCGGGTAGTAAGAGTAGCATGAAATACGCAAGATGCATTCAAGATCCGTTCAATAACAATAATCTTACAGAATAAACTGTACCTTCCGTTTGTTAAATTTGGGTTGTTTTACTCTTGGATTTCCTTCGTTATATAAACTAATTAAATAATATTAAATAAAAAACTTTCAGGAACGTTTAAACTTCAATCATCAATAATTATTAATTAGTTGGTCTGCCTAAAACTAATTTACATCTTTTAATTATTTATTATCAATGTTGACATATTGAATACCATGACAACTGTATATGTAAACAGCCGACGCACTTTAGCCCAGCATACACGTAGTCTGAATATCTAACTGACTTAATTCTTATCAATTGTAAATAATTTGAAATATAGTTGACACTATTAATTCAGGACAAAACGCGGATCTATAAATGATAGATAGCGTAGATTATAAGTGTATATATGGCTGATATATTATCGACTGAATGATATCCGACCCCATATATTTGCGCGATCATTTCATATACGATTAGTCATAAACAGAAGAAAAAAATTCTGTCTGTGTTTATTATTTTATATATGCTCGGAACAAGGGATTCTATCATCCCTTTGCGTGGAAGTACTAAATTATAACATTACGTAAATATATAAATAATCTAAAATGCATAATTTTATATTGGAATAAAAAAATTTACTTTTACGAATGTTCTATCTTATATAATAGGTATTATGTCGAATAAATATCATACGTATGATATTAGTCCAGTGAAACTAGCCGAACCTAGAGCCGTATTTTCAAAGCTACTTTTAATAATAATAATTATTTATTTCTGGTTACAAAAAAAGCATAATACAGTGAAAATATAAAAGAAAAATGAGTAACCAAGGGAGTATATGATATGACTGGTTACCTAAGTAACTTTTACTTACACTTATGTGGATTCCGTATTTTCAAAGCATTTTTTACTTTCACTTTTACTTCATTTATCACCACATTTTTCACTTGAATTTCTCACTTAAAGTTAAGTGAACTATTTACCTCACTTAATCATTTTAAAGTCCTTAGAAAATCCATAAATAAATATTTTTAAATGTATTATATCTGCATTCTGTTTTCTATCTATTGAACTAAAAATTATGTCATTTTATTTTAGTTATATATATAATTATTGTTAACGGAAAATACTGCTAAAATGAGAAAAAAGTTAGTATAAGTAAAATAATCAAGATTTCACATATATGTTCTAGCAATGGTGTCTATACGCTCCAAGCCTCTCTCATCTAGGACAATATCGTCATACATATCAACGACGTCTTGGGTCTCCGGTGTGTGATCGATAGTTATGGGATCTCCCCGACAAAAATTCTATAAACAGGCACAGACTGCAATAATTCGTGAAGGATTTGTTGGTACAACTCTCAAACTTTTCAAACATCTACATGGTCCTTTTAATATAATAATAGGTACAACGCTCTACTGTCGAGTGCGATGAACAGAGGGCCTTATTAAAGCGACCTTGGTGAGGCAGGAGACTTGAAGGGGATACATGAGCTTCCTGTTGATATAGGCCTCTTCGAAGAACGATTATCCATTCGGAAAGGAGATCCGTCGATATCCGAAAATTGAAGGCATATATACCACTGACTTTTGTTGCAAATAATCGTTGATTGTAATAAATTTAAGCCTAGTGTAGGCCATCGAATCAATTTCTCGGAGTGCTTTAAAATAGCATCGGTTACTTATTCAAGTGAAAACAGCACTCACAGTTGATTGTTTGATCTACATGGCAACTCCGAAATACTCAACTCTCCTTAAATTATTTAAACGACCAACACGCTGCATTTCAATTGTATTAATAGATATTTGTTATTGTTTTGAGATGCTATTTATGGGCATTGTTTATATTTTCGAATATTTCAGAGACCTCAGAAGGATGCCGGTATATAATATTATATTATGTGAACTTATAAACTCATGTATGAATAAATGTTCTTTTTTTTACTAATTTCTATATTACCTAAACTGTACATTGTACAATAAATATTCCTTTTACATAAAATATTGTTCCTATAAAAATAATGATGTTTTTTAAATAAAATAACTTGTATTTAAATGATAACATATTAAATGAATTTATGTATTTGACTAACACATTGAATAAGACAAGGACAGAGGTAGATAATTAGAAGCATAGAGTAGGGTCTACTTAAGTTAAACCTGTTTGAAAATACCAAAGTTACTTAAGTATAAGTGAAGTGTAGTTGATGAAAATGTCACTTAAAAATCCTACTTCACTTATGGCTCCTGGAAATAATTATTGTAAATAGCTGAATTGTTGCATAAAGCATAAGTACATGGCCCATAACAAAATATCAAAAATCCGCGAAAATACTTTTTTTGCAAAAAAGTTATGATGTTTTATGCTATTTTAAATATTAATGAATTAAAGAGAGAAAAAAGGATTTTGACTCAATTTGTGTGAAAATGTTCATTTTTAGGAAAATAATTATTTTAATCATATTTTCTCATCCTTTAAAGTATAATAGATACCTATAGCATATAATATAAAACATCTATGTGTTTTCTATATCTTATACAAGCAAACTTAGAGTAAAAAAAAAATATATTTTCTTTCCAAAGATATTTGAATAATAGTTAATTTTGCATATTTAAGTAATTTTGTATATAGCTAAAATCTAATTGCCGGTAAGTGAATATTATTATTTTATATGGATCTAATTTTGCAAGTAATAATATGTGTAGAAATTAACATTTAGATGATTAAAATTATGTGCAATATTATAGTTTGAAGGATGGAAGAATATATTAGACTATTTAGATTATTTAAATTTTATTTTCCTAAAAATGTACGTTCTCACTGAAATTGAGTCATAACCATAAAACGTTTTCCTATTCATTAATATGTAAAATATCAAAATCGCAATAATTTTTTTGCCCAAAACGGATTTTCACAGATTTTTGGTATTTTGTTCTGGGCCATGTACTGAAGCTGCATGAAGATATTCAGCTTTAAACTAATTTTTTCTAGGTCAAAACTTAGTTTGACTGGACTAAATATAGCTAAAAATTAAGATTGGCTATCATGCAATTGATATATGAAAGTACCCACAGTAGTATTCACAAGTAGTCCTTAATATGTTTAATTTATTGAAATTAGCTAAGATAAGTGGTTCCAAAAAAACTTTGACATAGTTTAATTGGATCCCTGCTTTGACACATGGCTGATTTAATATTATTTTTATACATAACAACTGTTAATATTTAAAACGTAAAGTAGTTATAGATACCTATATAATTATTAGTCAACTATTTGTTTATCCAAAATTAAATTCCACTGCGTAAAAAACTTTCATTGACTCGCTATTAAGTCATTAAAATTTTATACCCACCTATACTTGAGACATGTGCATTCTTTTAACCTGTCACTACCGCAGACACCAATCCTGATTATATTCCTCCTTTCCATGTTACTCTTAATTGACTACTTGAATTTATCAAAGATTTAAAATTAGATTTATACCTAAAATAGATTTTTAAGACAGATTTATAAACTGAACACGATTAATTCAATATTCGTAGATAGTCAATGCAATGGATATTGTAATGATCATAATGATTCCCTCGGCCTTACTTTATGGTAATGATAATCTTTTCTAACTACGATGAAATATAACTTTGAATCGTTATATAAAATTAGTAAAATATGTCGTGTAAACACGTCTCGCTATAATTACGGGTTTAAAAAAATTCAAAAATAAATAAAATTTATGACATCTATTAACTGTAAATTACGATAACTTTTCCATCTAGCACCCAGTTGGTCAAGTGATTGTAATTCAACTTTAAAATATGCGAACTGTTACTATCAATATGACATTTATTAATATTAACACAAGTCTGTTTACAATTCATTGGAGACACAACATCAATTTAACTCCGATCCAAATAGGTATAGTCTATACATAACAAGTCAAAGCGCAGTTATACACAGACCAATTAATATAATCACTATGGGGAGGTCAATTACAACAGTTTATATATTTGTATAAGCGAATACAGTGCTTCCTCTTTTGTCCGTATAATCAAACTTTATTATTAGATAAGTAAGAATGGCAGATGGATTATATCTAGATAGCGAGCTGCAGTTCTTTGGTGAATTGAGGTCGCGAACACAGGACATTGTCTGTATACACAACACAAACAACGTCCGCATTGCCCTACATGCCTAGAAGTCCTTGGCAGCATCAGCTGATGCATCGCCTGGGTCAGAGCAGAACCGGAGCCAACCATAATTAGTGGTTTGACTGATGACAACAGAGATTGCGACCAATTACATAAATTACCAGTCGAAGAAACAACTCAGAAAACTCGACTTTATACATATACACACGCATCTTTCGTGACTCACAAAGAGACCATAAAGTACACAACACCGAACATTGATAATTAGCATTAGGTACACTTTTATATATACGACTTTGAGAGCAAGACAGCTGCTGTTTCTATATGTAGTATTATATATACGTGTTTGTGCATGAATGTCGTTTGACAAAGTTTATATTCAAAGATAAAACTTTAAAGTTTATATACTATTACATTGAAAGATTTTTAATCGAATTCACTACAACAGAATTGATGTCACAGAGAAAAGGTTGTTCTTCAAATGATGCAACGTCAGTTTTAATCAATAAGTTTTATTTTGTCGGATGCAAACATAAAAATAAAACACCGATGTTCCAAAACATTCGAGAAACACTTGTGCCAGCGCACAGAAATCATACGCATACAGAGGAGACTCGCTGCCTGGGTTAATGTGTTCTGTGATAAGGATTGATGACGCAGTTTAGAGGACGAATAAAAAATATCGATTTATCTACAATAATGTATATAAGCTAATAAAAATATAACTATTGCCAAAATAAGTATAGCACTGAAAATAGTAACCATAAAAGATATTTAAATTTTGTCAAAATGTTGACAATTGAAAAAAATTTCGGTAAAAAAAAATATATTGAATTATTGGAAGATTTTTATTTCAAAAATCGACTTTTAAAATATAATAAATTATAATTGAAATATTAAGATAAATTTTTATGGTTACGTGAATATCTTCAACTTTTAAATAAAATAGGTGCCTTGAAATTTTTTAATCTGTAGACGACTGAGGAATCTCGACAACAAATTAAATATCTTTGATGCAATGAATGAATCGTACAATTGTATAATAAATAGAATACAGAGGAACTATTACTTGTGGATGAGAATATTCATGTTGATAATAAAACTAAAAGCATGATATACAAATTAATAAAAACAAAGTATGATCTATTTACAATATGTATGAAATTGACGTATAGATAAAATATTTACAAAAGACGAAGCATATATGCCTATAATAAACCCTTAGTAAGATCAACAAATTAAATGGATGATGGACATCTCGGATACTCTGAATTGAGATTACAAGCTTTAGACATCACTGCCACCAATTTTTTCGTCTTGGTAGGCAAAATGAAAGAAGCCGTTGAGATTTGACATGCTGAAGTCTCCAACATTGAGTCGAGCAGAACGGCGTAGAAAGGAAGATGGGAGGCCGTTTGTATTTTCTGCCAGACATAGAGCATTCGTTGTCTGGCGAGGGAACTCGAGTTACTTTCTAGGTCAGAAGAGTAGTCGTTGGAATCCTCCGTGCTATTCAGGACGGAAGTCGTGTGCTTCAGAAAGAATGGAGTTACCAGGCCAACGATGCAGAAGATCTGCCCACAATATTGGGGACGAAATAGAGAAACAGTATCGGAAATGATTTTAACAGCACGATGTATCGCAATATTTAAAAGAATTGTAAAAATTACTCTTTTAGACTCTGGTCTAAAGAGAGAAATTCAATTTAAAAATATTATTATAAAAGTTGATGAAGTATCGATACGAAAATACTCTTTTTAATATAAAAAAATCTATTTCAGTACAGAGATTTTTCTCTTTATTCAACTGAAGATTTTCATATGTTACACTTATTTCATTCAAACAATGTTTAACAAATGTAGCATGACAAATAAGATTTCTGTCCAAAGATTGAGTCTAACACCTTTTACAGATTATGGAGCTATAGTTTTGTAAAGTCACTATAAGTAGTCACTAATTGAAGTCCCGGCCGGGAGTATGTGCTCATCGTTTCAGGCGGAGATGGTAGCGATGGCGGAGGCCCTGAAGTGACTGAAGGACAACGGGGGAGAGGTGGAGGAAGGCCAGAGTGGTGTTAAATCCTTTTCGATGAATGACAATAAACAAATGCTTCGTGGCATCGGTGTTATAAACGTCACTTTTAATAAATTTAAGAAAACATTCATAATGAAAACAACACACTACAATTCCACACTGCGTAATAAATTTTCACCCACTCATTAATATTTTATACACACCTATTCTTGTGATACATATACATTCTTTTAATCTGTCATTGACCTCAATAAGTATAACCTTGATAATCCAGTCAAGTATTAAATATTTTTGGTTATTTCAAATTTTACACTTGACTATAGAGTAAGTAGGACCGTTTATCTGATAATTCATGATACATAAAATTATTAATTTCACTGGAGGACAACATATGACACCAATAAATATACAATCTCTCATCCCCCCAATTTCTCTGAATGTTTCGAATAGATCAAAATCTGCACAAGCATATCAAAAATGATAAAATAACCTAAACATAACAATCATGTAATAGCACTTTAAATTTAAAGCGAAATTTCTGATTTGTTTATTTTTGTTATCCAAGTCCTTCTTGGCAGCTCTGATAAATTGAGAAGTTGATAGTCAGTTGAGGAAGTTAGTCTGACTATATTAGTACGAAATTTGGGAATAACTTATGTAAAAATATAAATAGCTTGGGTATAAGTTAATAAATAGGGTTGTACATATAGTCAAGAGTCGTAATTCGTTTTTAATTAAGTTAAATATGAAATTATTGTTGATAGTATTCCAAAAAAATGGATTTATTACATTTAGCCTCCCTCCAATAGAACGTACCCCATCCCACAGTGAAATTATATCAGTAGCTTTCTGCATAGTAGCATATTTATATTATAAAAATTGTTTTACAAATACAAAATTCACAAATAAAATTGATTTTATCGCTTGGAATAATCATGTGATCACAGCTATACTGACCTGGTTGACGACGCACATGAGAAACAAACACGAATTAATTCGAACAACCTGCATTTAAGCTTGGTATACACAAAGTAGGTGCGGAAGATATATAGATACATTTGTTGACGTATAGATAACACTCGAAGCCAATTTGCAATTGTTTATACATTATTCAAACCAGATAATAATGATCATTTTATACTTTCACTAAATTATTAAATACAAAACATTCTCTGTGACAATTCAGCGATATATTAACTGTTACTGAAGAAAGTATCATAAATTAGACACATTATCAAAGTTACATTGCTTTTTAAGAAGAGGTACCCAAAAGGAACATTCAGTAAAGGTTTCTTATATACATGCTCTAAGTGATTTATTTATAAGTTGTGCGCATTTAAAGTTTAGTATGTAAATTATTTTGTTTAGATTTTAATATAATTTAATAGTCTAGACCATATTAAGCAAAAGTAATTCAAGGCCTACCCTGCTTTGGAACTGGCAATCAACAAACTGACGCCAATAGTCTAAGCCCTTGTAGTTGGGTTCTGGCACACTCAGGACCGTGAATTTGGAAGCGATTTTGTGCAGGAAGCTGTCAACCACTTTGCAGTGACGTTCGGAGAGTGTCTCCTGAGTCAAGCAATCAACGATGAGAACATTGCTCGTAACTAAAAAAAATCACAGGGAATATCGATAATGGATAAAAAGGTATGATAAAAACTAAACACAAACAGATAAAAAATAATAATACACACCGCAATTTTTGGAAAAGATGCGAAAACAGTTGAGATGGACCAAAAACTTTTTAACATCTTGATTGTGATGAACCCTGCCCGAAATATCTTCACTAATTGTTCCATCTTCTATAAGTAATCCACTCCGTCTATTGACAATGGAGGTCAGTTGAGTTTTATTGTTTAGGTTACTGTCGGCAATCTTGCTGATGACACTGGTCTGCACTTCTATCATTGCAAAAAAGTTCCCAGCAGCCGGACAAAGCTGGTTAAACTTTTTGTAGATTACACCCATCGGACAACAGATTCTCGCCTGAAAGTGGAGCTCTGGGTCGCTACAGACCAAGGGGCAAAACGCTCGTAAACGAAGGTCGGTCAACATTTTCTTTATTGGATCCCTGTCCCCATGGTCATGGTGGTATTTTATTTCAGCCAAGTCCCATCCGACAAGAGTGAACATTGCTTCCTCAATTTCGTCATCAATCAGGTTCAACTTGTGACACAGTTTTTCAACATAACTGGCAGGAAAGAGAGAAAATTGGGCCCTTCGGAAGAGGTCACCGACCTTTGGGTTTGTAATATCACACATTGTTAAGAGATCCCTTCAATATATCTAAATTAATTTCAAATAAAAATAAAACTGAATAATTTTAATGTTATGGAAGTAAACCAAATAAAATTGAAGACTTGAATAAAAATTTCCAATATATGTTTTATAGAAACTTTCAAGTTTTTAAACCAAGAAAACTGTTTATTTATTGAGCAATTAAATTATAATGATCAAACTATAAATTAATTAAAAGTAGAGAAGAGTGGAGGGTAGTAGGCCGGTAAATTAATGAAAAAATTGGAAGTCTTGTTCCTCGGCAAGTAAAAACTGTATTAACAATTATTATTAATAGAACAATTATCAATGTATAAAAATGTACCATACAATATATTTAATTTTTATAAATAGAGTAATGGTGAAATTATATAAAACCTATTGAATAATATTTTTAATGTTTAAAGGAAAAATACAATATTGAATCATTTAAATTAAATGAAGAATTAGTCAAACAATTGAAAGATTTATTTCATATCATATTGTCATCGTGGGTCAATGGAGACAGGATGTCACAGTCACATCATTTTTGAAAATTTAACAATATTAAAGATAAATAAATATATGAATAAAAGTTCATTTATTAATATATATATTCATAATAATAGAAGTTATTAATTTTAATAGATTTTTAAAGGTTTAATTTTATTATAAACTTAATTTTTTGAAAATAGGGTATAAATTACATATATGAAACCACCCAATGATTCAAAAATGTATAGAGAAATGTTATATGAACAGAATTTTAGCAAAATAACAGAGAATTGTTACTACTGAAACAAAAATGAACAAAATACAAAATTCATAATTAAATCTTCAGTTAATATGTATTTCATTTAAAAGACTAATAATAGTAGAAAATAATAAAAAAAACTAAATCTTTTAATGTATCTAATAACTTATTATTGAGTCAAAAAAAGTATTATAACTTCAAGGCTATTACACTATAATATAAATTGGCAATCAATATGAAAAGATAATATAATAAGGCAAACTATAAAATATACTATTTCTCACTTTGATTGTTTGTTTTCCAATATAATAGTGGTTAAATATATTATATAGATATAGAGACGTACATGAGATCTGGTAACTTGCCATAAGAAATATTATTAAAGCATAGGGTAACTGTCTGCAATATCTTTAATTATCACAAAACTCTCTTTGATGAGGAAGTCTGTTCTCTTAACAGTAATGTAGGCTATAAATGGTATGTAATAATTGGTGGTAGTGTGCGTTAAGGCATGGATGAATGAGAAAATCAAAAATATTCCAATTTAAAATGTTCTCAGAGGCAGAAGAATGGAAAGAGATATGAATTTTTACTAATAAAAAAGTATGAAAAGAGAACAATAATTATGCAGATGTTTCAAATGAATAATATGACATATGTCTTTTTTTATGGATATTAAAAGGTATTAAAATTTTACTGATGGGGGTTGCAGCTGTCATCAGAGTGCTATAAATTTCGTTTTTACAAATTATATAAGAATCGTAAAACATTTGTAATATGTGTTTTTTAGAATAGACTCCATTAATCAGATTGAAATATTTCAATCGATTTTTCGATAAAGAAGCAAAATGCATTTTCATTTGTCAAGTAATCTTTGTGAGTAATTTTATTTTTGGTATAAGTTGACTCTGATTAGCTGATATTTTCTACATCTTTCCTATATACACATTTTTTTGCAAGTAATCATAGTCTTTGTCACCTTCATATCTATCTTCATATATTGTCATACACATACCATATCGATATAATTTTTTAGTTTTTTTTGCTTGAAGTGAATAAGTATAATATTGTATTCATTTAGGTGCATGGAAACTTTGGTCCGGGACATATATAATCTAACCTAAACATCCTCTCTAATTATTATTTTACATATCTTATTTTTACACACTATCATTCACAGTCATTTCATATGGATAAAATTTGTTTTTAATATATTTTAAAAAATTATACGGAAAATCATAAACTGTATAAATGTAATATATAATGCATGAAAAGTGCATATAATGTAATATGCACTGTTGTATGATCCTGTCATTGCCCCACAATGTTGATATTGTTAAGGCAACTGTTGTATGATCCTGTCATTGCCCCACAACGTTGATATCGTTAAGGCAACTGTTGAACGATCCCAATCATTGCACCACAATGTTGATATTATTAAGGCAACTGTTGAATGATCCTGTCATTGCACCACAAGGTTGGTCAGTGAGGGTAGAGATTTACTGATCTTGCTTCTTCATTACTCCTAAAGAGACAATGACATCATCTACTTCCCTTCTGATGCAAACAATCAGTCAAAAAAGAATACAAAGTGAATAACATTAACCAGCTGAAAGAAACTTAGGAAACGATTGAAGTCAGTCTTTTGAAAATTAGTAAAATCTGATCATTTCAAGAA
>JAUZNC010006584.1:9529-34445 GCA_034780395.1 Vannuccia rotundouncinata | reverse complement strand
TACAATACAATACAATACAATACAATACAATACAATACAATACAATACAATACAATACAATACAATACAATACAATGTAATTTCCTTTCTAAATTGATTATAGAATTCCAATTGAAATTCATTATGGGTAAAATTTACTTTACGTTTAGACTAATATATATGACTCATTTCTAAAATAAACATGAATAAACATGTTATTCATAGAAACAAAATTTAATAAGGGATTACATTATACATTCAAGCCCAAAATTCACAAAAAAATGTTTAGATTTTTTCAGTAGATCTATATATATAATATGTTTGTGCATACTTATTTTCTTTATACTCTATGTATATATACGTCTTTGAAATTATATTAATAATTATATGTTATGCAGAGATATAAAATAATAATTTTCTTTATATTATATACAAATTCTTTAACGTTGTACAAAATTGGGATGTTATTTCTGAAAAGTTATAAATAAAATCATATAATCTGTACACAAATTTCAAAATTGTACACAAACAACCACATTAATAAAAAGAGTTTTGATTTTAATATATAATACTTTCAGCATAAATTTGAACTTATAATAATAAGAAATTAAAATAATAAGAGTAATTTTTTATAAATATATTCATTTTAAATGTCATGTTCCTGTAGATATACATTTTTATCCTTCTGTTGTAAGTTTTTTTCATATTAATTCTTGTAATTCTTTTTCAGAATTTAAATTATAATAATATTATAAAATAATACAAAAGTGAAAAAATTAAACAATTTGTTTCAAAAATTGAAAACGTTATTAAATAATATGCATTATTTAGATATCTCAACCGTTCATAAAAACATATATAGCAACCTTTTAAGCAAATCGGATTAAATAGGTATGAATATAAAAATTTGAAACAATAAATTTAAACTAAGAATATAAAGCAAAAACTAGAAGAAAAAAATTCAAATGTAATTAACAAACGTTTTCGATTTGCGAGAAAATTACACTGATTGTCGAAACAGCTGCGCGGTTAAATGTGAATTACCTCTGAATTTTTTTAATTAAATTTTATTTGTTCTAATTTTAGCAGTAAATTTTACACTGAGGTGGTTTTATTTTAGATTTTATTTATATGCGGTTAAATGTGAATTACCTCTGAATCTTTTTTAATTAAATTTTATTTGTTGCTGTGGTTTTATTTAAAATTTTATTGTATTTAACTGGTATCGATATAATAAGAAAATATATTCTTCCATATATATTAAATTCTAATTTTGTGATTAAAATGCTATCTAAATAATTGCATCCTTTAAATGTGTTTATTTTCTTAATAGTATATACTCTTATAATTTGTTTAATTTGGATATCTTGTTGCCACAACAAAAACTCAATGTGGTTAAATAAAATTGTAGAATTCTTAGTCTGATCCGAAGAGGCTGAATTCTTTCTCTACAAATAAGACCCAAGGTTTCCATCTCACATATATTATTTTTATTATATAATATATACACAATTATGTCATCATTCGCCAATTTGATGATCGAAAACAAGGGTGGGATAACCGCTATAGGGGGCCTACCAACGAGTACTTGTAAAGTCTGGAACACCTATTAGGTACGTGTTTAGTTAGTATCCAGGGTACGTGTCGATAGAACTGGCCAAACTTTGTAAATCATAAAACTACATTAACAGTGGGGCTTGACAGTTTGTTTAACTGTGGCGGCTTTCTTGTCTGTTTTATATATTCAATAGTTTATTTTATTTTTATAATCTACACCTACACAACAGAGCGGGTTTACAGGTGACCGAAGCCATATTGGGCAATCTTTGTCGAAAGTGGACGAGTAATCAATCATTCGTTCAGTTGAGTACTCAAGGTTGGAAACTATATACTTACCTGGGTATATATATATATAGTGTTATCCTCACTGTACCCATTTGGAAAAGTTATGGCAATACATTCAGAGTGGAATAATGAAGTTAGGATATCTATAAAGAAGGGGTTTATATATCGAGAGCATAATTTGTATTAAGGCACTCCATATACAGATAGTTTTACCTTTTTAATATTTATATTAAATATGTCACCTTTCTATGACCTTGGCGCGACCATGACAACTACACAATTTATGAGGATATTCATCCCATAAAAAAAGTGAGAGGTTAGTCCAACACTGTATGGAGGTTACTGCAAATACACTTACTAATTCTGCGTAAAAATAAATGCATGAAAAAGTTTGAAATACTTTTTATGTACGAATCGATTTACGAGTTTGAGAATATTTCGTATTATTATAGGATTAAAGTATGATTACAATTATTATAATGTCTGCTTTTTATCAAACATGGTCTATTTATCATTGATATTATCTACAATATAGGAAAAGGAAAGAATGAAAGTCAAAATTCTGAATTCTATATATAATCTATTCAATTGGAAATTTATACAGACTTGAATGGCAAATATATACAAAAGTGTTAATTTTTAATTTTTTTAAAATTTTTAAAATTTTATATTGGAATGAATTTTTTAAAAATATATATTTAAATCATAGATTTGTGCATTTCATTCCAAAAATTTAATTTTGACAGTTACTTTGGGCCATATTTGTATAACTTGTATTATTAATAAATAAATTAAATAAATTTCAGATTTTATTTTTTTGTTAAATATACATATAGTAATCTCTCATAGATGGATAAATTTTACCATGATTATTCATTTAAATTCCATATTTTGCAAACAAATAACTTTACTATACAAAAAATAAAATTTCTAACACAATTAATTTTATTAAATTTTGACCAAAAAATATCAACAGATGCATCTATGCATAACATTGTTTACATTTAGAACTAAATACATATTAGAATTAAATATTCATATGAATAAAATTACACAGTTTATCAAATATTATTAAATACTTTAAATATCTATGCGGCAAATGTATTTAAATATTTAAATAAACTTTATATAATTATTTTGTTTAATGCAAGATGTTTAATTTAATCATTTAATTTTCAATTTCGTGTTGTGTAGTTTAAATCGATATAATCATTCCATGTTCTAAATACTCTTTTTTCTTTTTGAAGTAAATCTTTAACATAAAAATATTAATATTACAATTTGTCTTCATAATTTTTTAATGTCTGTGACTTAATTCTTTTATTGTATTTAAAAATAGTTTTTAGATTAACAACAATCTATATATATCAAAATAGCCAGCGATGAAAATGGTATACCTACTTATATAATATCACTTGTACTCACATAAGGTCCAAGGAATTTGTCTGTTTCCAGTTGGAGTTATGAGAAAAGAATACTTGGATACTTGAATACTTGAAGCCTTGCATATTTCTACATATTTAAAGCTTAAACCTACCATACATGTATTTAATATATAATTTACGGAAAAAAGATCTTTCGATTGTGAAGTGAAGATGCATACATGTCCCAAGTTGTAATAATTTTATTTTTATGACAGATGTGACAGTTGTAATGCGCATTGGAACACTATCAGTTGTCTTCACATAGATAAGGTAGAAATACTTGAGAGATGTTTTGAAACTTGGGATAATCAGCATTGCTTCTTATCTCAAACCATTAAGAAAGGAAAATATAATACAAGAATGTTATATAATATCGGCAACAATTATTATGTCATCTTATTTACTTTCTCTTTGGGGGGGGGGGGGTTGGGGGCGGGGTCTAGGTGTACATAAATGGATACTGTAGAATCCATTTTTTGACATAACTGATAGAATTAAAACGTGAAAAGTTCCCAACATTTCAATAACAAAAAATGTTGATATATATAACATATTATTGTAATAAGATTAATGTACACCTAACTATTTGGAATTTATTACTGTTGTAAATATGTAATTTTGTTTATGCCAAAGTATCCTCGATGATTCTATTTTTCAAGTTTTATTTATTGTCGCTCACTAAAAACGAAACTTCTTCATGACAAAATTTGCGAACCTTCGTCAGACCTACATTCTGGACAATGAAAAGAAGAGTCGTTGAGAATATTTATCCTTGTAAAATTTTAATTTTGTTAATAGTAAGTACTCTTGAGGATGTATTTGACAGCTTGGTGATTTTCATGGTACATGTGTACCCGCTTCACCAGTTTCTTTCTTCCGGTATATCTGTTTGTAGTATATAGTAACAAATGGATGTTTCACTTATATATTATTTATTATAGATTATAAAATAAGATCGTCATAAAATAATTTGACATATTAACTAACGGATAGTTGCCAATAACAAAGAAACTAAGTAGCCGGATGCTGTATAGGTAATTATGTATAAATTGGAATCTCTGTTTTTACGAAATTAAGAGGCAATATGTAGGTTAGGGTTGGATAGATATTTCAGATTTCAAAATTTAATATACATCCTTGTTGAAGAATTATTTTTGAATAGATATAGTTAACAATCAGATGAAAACAGATGAAAACAATATAATCTACAAATTTAACTTTGAATTAAATTGTAATTATAAAAATTATTTTATAAATACAAACTTATCCAAAACTTACCGGTTTTCAGTGCGGGGATTAAAAAAATTGAAAGACCTCTTTGTTTGCATCCTTTAAAATTGTGTTTCTATTTTGCATTAGTTTATATTCATATAGATTGTGTTGTTTGTTCAGAATGTTATAACTTTAGAATATATATAGTCGCCATATTTGATAAAATTATATTTTATAAAAAATTATTTTCGATAAATATTGAATATTTCAATCAAGAGTTAATATCGTTAAATTATACTCTGCAAATAAATTATCAAAAATATTTATTGTAGCATATTTTTCCACTTCTTTCATCATATAAATATGAAGGTATTAAAATACAATTTATTAATAAAATTATACGTATAATTTTATCGCTCTTATTGGCCTTCTATGGCGCCCCAAAAATTCCCTGTCTTTAACCAAAACACGGAATAAATCGCTTGTTTATAATAATAAAAAATAGTGTTACAATATATAATAACATTAAGTATTTAGCATCAAGTTTGCACGATAGAAATCTCAAAATGATGGAAGTAGCAGCTGAGAAAGCTCTGGAGCCATTAGTTTTAGTACAGAAGTGAACCGCACTCATATCCAAGTTAAAAAGAGGATGTGTCGTATATATTTGTAAATTGAAAATAACCCGAGTTCAGTTAGTATGCCTTGTATAACATATCTTCTATGTTTAATGTATGCATAATATGAAGCCCATGAATTGTATAGCAGTCAGCCTAGCCTGCGTATTAGAAAAAAAGAGTGGATTTGAGGACATTAAAGGTACCGGAAAACATGCCAAAACAAGGAGTATAAGTTTTAGAAAAATAAGTTTGATTACTCAGACATATGTGAGAAGTTATTCTGTCATTATATGTAGATTCATCGGAATAAAGTGGCTCACTGATACATTATATACGAGCATGTTTATTGGGGGGTTTTGTGCACACGGCAAAGTATTTTAATGCTTAATATTTATAGTCTCATTCAAATTCTGACCGCATAGGGTCACATACAGCTAACAATGAACAAGTCGTATAGCATAGAAGGATTTAGAAATTCATCGACAGATTTATTCACAGTAAAAAGCAAAAGTCTGGGCGCCAAAATAGGTTTAAAGTCTTTGAGCAGTTTGACTTGTTAATTTCACAGTCGCAGTGGCATCTTGAAACAGATTGCTACTTAGTTTTATCAGGAGTTGTCGTGTGTAATCCGATAGGAGATACCAGGTTATTAATTTCTGCTCATAGTAGAAAAAAAAACTAAACACAAAAACTCTTTCTGCCTTCAAATTTAGCTGGAGTCGGCTGCTAAACTTAAATCTTGACTAAAAACAATTTGACTGTTCCTAATGGATAATAGGGCTTAATTGCTTGATAAAAGGGAATTATAAATGGCATATAAAATATGTAGGTCCAATAGTGGCACATGCAGGGAGAAGGGTGGCGCATGTGAATACTGATTACCTTCTTAGAGTGGAGTGGTGCAATTTTAGCCAACCACAAATCTCCATTCAAAAGCTGCTACATCGTACAGCGGTTCAAAAGCCGCCCAGGGTCAGTTTAGACCAAGGTAATACACATATCGAGATAGTTCAGCCTCTGTCTATACCCTTTTTCTCTAGCGACTCTAGTGGGAAGTCAAATCAGGCGGATCGAGTACGATAAGGTGCGATTTCACCAGTGATAATATCTTCACGAAGTACTGCTTGTCCCACTACCAAAGAGACCATAATAGCTGATTACACGCACGGACTTGGAGCAGCAGCCTTATTAAAAAAGACGTAATCTAGCGTATTCCAAAGAACTGATAGTGAAAGAACCGGTTACAGTATACATTGTAAGTTGACACACTTAATATATTTTGATAAGGGTCCGATTACCTTTATCATTTGGGATCATTATTTTCACTTGAATGATTAAGCTGAAGAATTTGTGTATTAACTTGATAAAAAGTATTACCTAGGTATTATTGTTAGATGAGAAAGATCAAGGAATCTTAAAGAGAGATAAAGAAATAGTTTTTCTTTATAAAGCTATAATAATTTTTTCTTATATATTTATTTGCATAACAATAAGAATACCAGTGTTTAAACAATATTAAAATACAAAATTTCATAATAATTATTATAATGTACAATAAATATTTAATTTGTGAATCTAGTAATTTCTTTTAAAATAAAAAATGGAATTTTGAAATAACATTGTATCCGATACAATATTTAACAGTTTTTCGAATTAAAAGAATATAGAAATTATGAATTTTTGACAGAAAACTTTTTTCAAGAAAATTTTCTTTTTCCCTTTTATTTCTCCTTAATTTGACAAATGAAAATGAAGAAAAAATACTAGAAGTCAGTTTGTGTTCATTAATTATTATTTAAATTTAATTAAATTTTATTAAATTCATCTAAATTGAAATCCCTATGTGTAAGCGAATAACATGCAGACATTAGTTGTGCTACTTATCAGTCATTATTCTGCACTATGTGAATTTAAATTAATATAAATTTATAAATTTAGCTTTATATTTTCAAGTAAATTGTGAATTAATCTATTTAAATAATTAATCGTCAAATTAAAAACGTGTCTTTTCAAAGTTCGTATAAGAGTTCACTGTCATAACAGAAATGAATGAAATAACAGGGAATTAAAGCAGATGATTTACCTATAAATTAATCAAAATTGTAATCCCAACAATGCGATATAAATTTAATCTGTATTTAAAATAATTCCTACCTGTTATGCAATATGTTTAGCATATATCTCGTGTTGGTATTGTTTTTAAAGTTCATTTGAGAAAACGTGACTGATTTTAACTTACGTGATTCGAATTACGAAATAAATAAGATTTAAATGATATCATCATTTAATTTTAATGTCTTTTTCGATTTAATCTTAGCTTTAGATCTGATAGTCTTATTTTTATATGGATTTAAGGCATTTTAAAAATATAAAAATATTTAGCTTATGTTATAATTGACAAATTGTTTTCGAAAGGATTTTTTAATACTTTCTAAATAAAAACATTAATTTATTAAAGATAAAATCAAATTTGGAGTCAGATTCCTAATTGTTTTTATGTTGACATGACTCGAAAAAAGATTCGTTTTAAATATTGTTTAATAATATAGTTTTAGTAAAATTGATTAATATAAATGAAATTTTAAAATAAATGCGAGATTACAAAAAATAATTATTTTTAATGGTGAACACATACATAAATCCTAAATTATCTTTATGAAATAGTTCTAATACAAATAAAACACACGAGGAGTTAAAATTTAGTTTTAAAAATAAACGTAAAACATTTACTTCGCAGAAATAATTTCCTCATTATTTTATAAATTCTAAAATTGAAAATTAAAATCATAGACAACATTTATCATTCTCGTATATATGTATATAACACAATTTCTTTCATATAATACTGCCATAATGGTAAAGAAACATTATATAGATATTAATGGACAATTGGAAATCTCTCCTCCTTGATACCAGCCTCCTTACTTGGAAGCAAAACTCATTAACGTACAGAAAAAATCAGGTTCTCCTGTGGGGTCAATTAATTGCCTGAAATTTGCACGATTAACTTATCAATGCATTCACAATTTGTGTGGTCAGCATGGTACCTCACCATACAACTTTTTTATAGGCTGGTCTTCTGCCCCATCTAGGAGCTATTAACACGGTGCTAAGAACAAACCTTCTAGTCTTTATTGATTGAGACACTTCTTCAGGGATGTTGAGATTGGATTCCTCACTCCAGCGTTTAATCGTGCGTTTGGTTATATAGTGTGGAAGTTTTAATTAAGTCACTTTCTTGATAAGTATTAAATAATGGTTATAGAATGGAATACAAAGAGTTTGCTAATCGGTTTATATTGAAAGGATAATTTTTGTATTGTTGAAAATAATTATTGAAATTTAGATACTAGGTATTTACTTTTTATGAAATCAAAAATTTCAAAACTGTTATGCGCATTTGTATTCTTATAATATTTAACTACTTCTATTAAATAAATTCTAATTTCTTCTAAAATGGTGAGGAACACGATAAAAATTAGATTTTAATTTATAATTCTAGTTTCACAATCTATAAAAGAGGGTTTTTCAATTAATATTATTCCCGAATTAATTAATCAATTATTTCAAGCAAACATATTGCAAAAATATATGCAAAAATTATTTATATTCATTTGTTAAAAGAAGGGTATAAAAGGGAATAAAATAGTTATAATTAAATCAAAATTCAGATGTATAAATACAAATATTATAAAATTATTCATATACAAAAAATATACATATACAGTGCCTCTCCAACATCAAATAATTTAAACATTTTTTCCGACATGGTCCACTTATTAATTTAACAGAATATTGACAGAAAAGTAGAAAAAGTACTCTTTTAATTTTGAATAAAGTTTAATATCAGTTTATTTTATTGATTATCACACGGAATAGAAATCTATACAATCAATATTAATAGTTATCTAGAAGTCAAAACAAAAATTAAAATGTTCTTCTTATATTACAGATTTCGGCATAATCAACCATCATCATGTCGACCACATGCGAACTTCCCTTCTCAATGTCCGGCCAGTTGGGCGGTGTCAAGGACGAGACTGTCGAAGCTAGCAAGTACGCCGCCGGATACGGCTGCCTCCCAAGCGCAGGATTTCATGCCCACCACGACCTCACTGCTGCCAACTATCCCTTTTCCAGGACCAATGGTCTGCCAATGCAGTATGGCATGCAAGGTTGGGATCAATTGTAGCATCTTTTAATTTAAATATAATAATTTAAAAACATGAACATTATTTAACAATTTTGATATTTTCTTACGATGCCAAATAATCGATGAAAGACCTCTTAAATAAAAAAACTGATTCATTGTTCTCTCATTCAAATCATTTTCTTTGCAGGCAACTCCCCATTTTCCTCGGCGGTTTGGTCTCCCGTTGCCAATGACAACTATTCGTCTCCGGGTGGACGGGTAGATCCCTACGGTAAATATACCACCTATCAGCACTATGCCGCGGGTAATTATGGCATTCAGCCGAGCGCAATGGCTGCTGCCGCTGCCGCCCACGTCTGGCCCAGCTCGGGCCCTACTGGTGGGGGTGGAAATGGCGGCAGTGGTAGCGGTGGCGGTGGCGGTGGTGTACCCTCCTTATCCGTGTCCAGTGGAGGTGTAGCTCAGAGCATGGGGTCGACAGGTGGCGGGGGAGGGGTTGATCATCACTTCCAACATCAACACCGTCTGTTATCCAGTCGTGGACACATGCAAGCTGAACGTAAGTTGCAAAATTAATTTCAAATATATATTTATGAATTATTAATAGTTAAACTTATTGACGTCAGCTGTGCCAGTCGAGAGCTTAGCGACCCGAGAGGGTTCGTTTGATTGACTCATAAAAAAAAAAAATTCTGATGGACCGTTCTGTGTTCCATTAAATTAAAGGCTTTAATAATAATAAGAAAATCTTCTTTTGTTTTTAATTCAATCAAAATTTAAACAATCAAAATTTCTAAAGCATAAAATATGCATAAAATATATTTTTTAACTTATTAAATGTAATAAACTATCAATTAAACTGGTATTCTTTTCCATATTGTCAGTTTATTCACCCGGAGATCGTGAATGTGTTAATTGTGGTGCCCTGGCTACACCCCTGTGGCGCCCTGATGGAACCGGTCACTACCTTTGTAACTCTTGTGGTCTGTATTGCGGACGGCCAATAGAATTGGAAAGTCAACGAAGAGCCTCTTTAGCCAAATCTGCAGTTCGGCGAGCCGTAAGTTGATTAGTTTTCTACCAAATATTATAATGTGATAATAATTTTTAAATATTACATATAAACATTTAAAAAATTGATAAATCGGATATTTTACGGTCTATATCTTAATTGAAGAAATTACAATTTTGTTCAAGATATTCATTAAATCAAAATACAACATTTTTTAACCATTGAAGTGCAGCTAAAATCAACACGATATTTATTTTTATCTTGAACAGTTTCCTTTCTAATCTCTGTCTACATGTTATAATACGGAAAAACTAATATACATACCTATTCAACCCAACTATTTAATGGTATGTTCTGTATGTAAATTATATGCATTATAGATGATACAGCGCGCGTGAATTAAAACATTCATCAAGTATATTTAAACGTCCATTTGACGACCACCGGGAGATTTTTCTTTGAGTTTATCTGAATAGCTTATAGCCTGATAAGGACAACTCTAGCATCGGAAAGGACATGGATAACATGTCATAATACACAGACCCATTAATAATTGATGGAACAGTATGACATTGTATATATTTTCGAATTATACTCCCTTGGGGGATACTTTTAGAATATATATTCTATATAGAATTTATATATATATATACAGATGATGATACCATAGGTATAATACAGGCTGGTGTGTGGTGTACTTTTTACAATTTTATGACTTCAAATGAAGAAGGAGAGAGGAGTAGAGAGTAGAGATAAAGATGACAGCCAGGAGCACTCTTTTACAGCGCAAAAGAAGTCAACAAAGTGACTTCCTGATCTCAAATGTTTGACATTTCTCGTGACGTACTTTTTATAAACATTAGAAGTGTCCTTTTTTAACTAAATAATTAAGTTTAAAGACGTGCTATAATTCGTGTTCTCTTTTTGCTGAACATAATTTTCTGATGTAAAATTAAGTGGATCAAGTGGCGATCGCTCAAATTTTATGTTACTCTTTCACAACTAACCTGAAAACCATGAGAGTAAATATAGGATGATTTTAGACGAATAGACCCCTCTTAACTTACCTAAAATACACAGGTATGTAGTGATTTTATTTTAAAATAAATTACATTATTAAAAAATAGAAAATTTCAAATAAAGTTTTTAAACTTATATATTTTTATTATTATATTATTTATATAAATCAGGAAGAAACTTTTCTAAATATATATAAAAAATCTCTGTTTTTATCGAAAAAAGTCTACATTTTAAAATCAATATTATTAAAAACACATGCATATACAGTAATACATTTCTTTCAACAATAATTCGTATGATTTTAAATTTCAACAGAATTTTACAACGTATAATATGTGAATATATAAAGTTGAAACACAATATGCAATATTTTATATCCTCTAGTTAGACGATATTAAACGATTCGTTTTAGATAACCGTTGTAATTCTGAGAAAACTTCTAGACTTTTAAAATAAAACTTGTTTGTGAAAATTATCAAAACAATTTTTTAAACGATTTATTCTATGCGGTACAGATAATTTAGTGAAGTATAATTTTTAGATTATACATAAAGTAAAAATTTATTTGATTGCCTGACAACAAAACATTTTCTAAATTTTCCTTCCGGCTTAATCCCCAACAATATATTACATCTCAGCAGAACCGAAAGCAGTGTGCGGCACTGCGGGAAGTTCCTCTTTCAGTTCCCCTTTCCTGAGAAGAGGCATCACCGCTCTCACCGTTCCTTCATACCTGTATAGCTAGCTATATAGACAAGGAGGAGAAAGAAGCTGTATATAAGAGGTGGAAGGAAGCGGTAGTACCTATAACTATCCCCACGATGCACATGTTGCTGCGGCAGCGTCACTGCAGACGTCCTGCTGTCGCCACATCCTTCATTTAATTAGGGTGGGCGTAAGCGGAGCTCAAGATTTTGACGCCTTTAAATGGCATTATAGGAGACACTGATCTACTCCGATTTTTCGACACTGTCTTCAACAATTTGTGTATAGTAAATACTTCTGTACATATAGCCTCATATCTAAGCATTGAAGTTGGTGTACCGGTACTGTGTGTTTAGTTTTCTTGGCCATTGATGCGCCACTGGACACTGTGGTCGTCCTAGCTTTCATCACGCTAAAGTCTGTAATCAGTAACATTGATGCCTCATAACTACACACTGCGCATTTTATTATATAGTAAACATGGAATGTGTGATGTTTAAATAGGTCCAACAAGAACACAAATTGGACAGGGGAGATTTCAATGCATGCCTATCCCCCTGGTGTATGGGTGTGTGTGTGTAGTGCTCTTTTTCCCGAAGAAAAAAATAATCGCTTGGATGATTTTTAACTTAATCAATCAAACCATGTTTCTATAAGACTACCATATTCTTGATATATCATTTACACGCCATTAATGAGTCGTTTTTTAGAAATGTAATGTCCACTTAATTTCGGTTCGGAAACATGTCAAAAATACTACCATTGCCAATAAATGTACACATTGATATATAATAAAGAGGATATTTATGAAGTCAAAACGCCCCATCCTTATGCACCAATCATGCGGTTTAATTGTTTTTGGTCAGTGATTACTTTAAGTCAGTGGAGATCTAGAGGTCATGTATAGGCAGGAATTACAGCAATTACATGAAGCGATTTAGAGAATAAGGAATAAAAAGGAGAAAGTTCTGACGCCATGATATTTATTTTTGTCTGCGTTGTATGAAAATATACATAAAAGCTTTCAACCATGTGACACATAAAAATTCTTTAAAATACTGCAAGTATAATATAATAAAATAATAAATTATCGAAAAAGATCCAGACGAAATGTTCTATGAATTGTGTTTTATTCATTGACTTCGAAAATATAATATTAAGATGTTAAAAATGGAAATTTTGTTCACTAACACACAACAACAAATATAGGTAATGAAGTTTTATGCATGCGAATCCTTTTCATACACCAAATTTTATATTAAAATGTAATTTAGTAATGACATTTTAAAATAATTCTTTTGTTTTATTTTCAATTAATAAATCCTAAAATTATTTTGTAAACTGAAAATCTGTGTAAAATTTTTAAAGTTTTAACTTTCTAAATTATAAAAAAGATTAATTTTTTGGATCACGTAGTTCTAAATGTTGGGTTCTAAACAAAATCAATCAGTGTTCTCCCGTAATTGTTAGATGTTTTTAAGTTACATACTTAAGAAAAAAGGGGTTTCTCAAATGAATTTGAGATTCCATATTGAATAATTGAATAAGGGTATAAATATTTTTGTGAAGAAAATAGGTTAGGTTGTTTGAGCGGTATTTTCTGAACGACCCTCCAAAGAAATTGAACTATTTTAATCAACAAAAGTTTATTATAATAAAATGATTTTAGTTTAATAAATTTACATTTATATATACACACTATCCATGAATCCCATCCCATTTATTGAATTCAATTATATTTAATATTTCTAGAACCAAAATATATTCAGTGAAGAAAAGCACTTATGTTGATGCGCAAAACTGTCGCAGGAACACGAAGAAATAGTCTTGTTTTTTTAATAGCATGAATTTTCTTAGCACTGTTTATCTTATTAAACATATATAACGATGCATTTGGCTAAGCATATAGTTAGTTATCTTGGCTAATTATATTAGTTAGCTATATAACTCGCCCAGTATGGGGCTCAACCATGGCGCGCATATACAATTATTATACATATACAAAAACATTGTGAATCCCTAGTGTACATTAAAATATTTAGTTTACATCTGAATACTTGAACAACGCGACTTAGACGGATAAGAAAAGTGTCATTTCTCCAAAACATGTCAATCCTCCTTCTGCAAATTCATTGGAATTGCAACTCGAGATGTTTATAAATATATTGGAAATGGTTTTGTCAAACACTTTTCCCCTTCTTAAAGAGCACATATTGGAAGGATTTTAAGGTAATTTTTGTAGGATATAGGGTCTTCTGCGTGTCTAAACTGGTGTGATATATGCATTAGTCTTGGAATGATAACAAACTTTTAATATAATGACGAGACATCTATTTCATAAGATTAAGAAAATCACCTGTAGAGCGACCAAAATTCGACTCTGTATATATATATTTGTTAATATGTATTTTACAGCAGGCATGGATGGTCCTTATATGTAGTATTTTATATATATACAAATATATATGTTCAGGCATGGACATTTATTATTTTTTATTACGCACAGTAATAACTTTTTACCGTCAAGGAAAAAACATGAAATTTAGCATAATAAGAACTCTTGGCCGCACACAGATCAATGTAGAAACCAGTGATATACACATAATAAATACTTGAAGTCAATGGAAATGCCTCAAATATATAAATAATGTGGCACATGTGACATATAGTTATATAGTTAGGTATAATAAATTAGCTGAGAATAATTCAACTTTTCCAACATCACATAAATGTTATAAGTGCCATCATATAATATATATACATGCTTCAGCATATAAGTTTGAAAGTTTAAGTGAATTTGCTCGTATAAGGTATACAACTGTAATTAATGTAATTCGCACTTTTGTTTCAAACTAACATCTTGTATTTCTAATGCCGAGATAAAACTGTACTGGATAATTATTGATTGTACAAATTAATCAATTGCACATTGAATAATTATACAAATTAAATATATTTACACTGTATAAGGTAATATATGATACATAACATTTTCAGATTTTAATCGCATTAAAGTTATCACAATTATATAATCATATTTATCACAACTATAATATAGTCTATTTTAATTGATGCCAATCGCACTTAAAAGATATACCTATATACAAGGTAGTAAAAAATAATAATTTTCGGTTATAATTCATTGATTAAACAATATTGAATATTAACAAATTTAAAAGATAATCTGATCAATTATATTATACTATAAAGAAATAATGAGATATATTTCATAATATTTATTATATATTAGTGTTCTCAATAATTTTTTTACTATAAAATGTAGATTCTACTTTGAAAGACAATTTCAATCAAGATTAAAAATATCATGCTGCCAACAGGATGCAAAATAAAATTGAACTCTCCTCTAAAAAGGACTATAATAAAGTCGTACCACGCTGAGCTCACTGTATAAATAGTCATTAATGTATACATTCAGCTCCCTCCACTCGAAGATCTTTGGTGATGATAAGGTTTGATCATCTTGGCAAATCCATATCAAGATCCTGTGAGGGTGTAATATCTAGTTGTTCATCTCTGACAACTTCTATAATACATGTTCAGCCGGTTTGATTGTGGAGTCTAGTTGTTGTGGGTACATTGACAGGGATAATCAATTATAGGACGGGTCATTAAATTCTACGGCGACCCTTTTGAACATGCAGCTAATTAAAGTTTATAAAGTCCCAATATCTACAATGTAGGTTTATTTACCTCTCAAATTTATATATTTAAAATAACTAAATTATTAAAATTATAATAAATTATTTTAAATTTAAAGTTCTTTATTTGATGGAAAAACTAACCATTGACCTATATATATATATATATTAGTTATCTAGACTGCGACCGGCAAACTGACCAAAAATCAATAGTAATAAGCGTCAGCGGTGGAATATATCTAAATATATATTTAATCAATACCGAATTGATTTGCGTTATTCATGGTTTTAAACTGTATCTGGTATCAGTTTCGTTTTTAAGAGGGAATTTATCAATATTTAATATTGAACATATTTCTTCAGTCTTTTAAAACGAAACTATAATTACCGAATATGTACGCTTTTCAATCAGTTAATTTGTGGTCTATATAAGAAAAATAATACATTTGTCAATGCGAAACTAACACATTAAAAACTATATTTGGGGGGAGGGGGGGGGGGGATTTAATACTTTTTCAAATATTGTTTCACTGTGGCTATAATTATTTCGCATATATCAAATTCTTTATTTTCCAATACATTTATGCCAGCTGTTGAGTTCTGAGTAAACTCTGTTTTCAATCATGTTTTAATAACTTTTCACTGCTCAGTTCCGTTCAACTCGAAAGATCGAGGGAAAATAGATGTTAACACAATCTCTGTTGAGATAAATTCTAAGACATTCTTAAGAGGGTAAATCCATACTCCCCCGAATTGTAAAGACAAACTGCTCAGCTGTGTATAACTTGATGACGTGCAGTTGTCACTGGAACCTTGTCATCTTTTTTGAGCAGGACTGAAAAGAAAGACTGTTCTTACCCCCTTTTTGAAGTAACTTCCATACCTTACAACCTCTGACAGGACGTCCCGCTCATTAAATAAGGCATACTGACATATTAATTACTATATGGGTTCCCAAAAACAACTTCGTTTTTTGACAAAGCAAATCGTCACCATACATTTTGAGACATATTTATGGTTGGGTTTCCTTTCAGAAAACTGAGGCTGATTCCTTATCTAGGAAAAGTACTATCCGCCTACATATATTGAATTATAGTGCAAATTATATAGTGCAAATTACTGTTGCTTAATAATTATAAAATTAAAAGGGGACAACTATTTATTATATTTTTTAAAATAGTTTTTCCTGTCATATTAAAAAGGACTATTAAAACAAAATTTCAAATTCAATATCAATGTAAGAAATATGTGTTGAATAAAATTTGAAGAAAGTATGAGCAAAATTAATTCTTGAAATAAATTAAAGTGTAAATTAAATTAAATTTAATATAATGACTAAAATAAGACTGAGATGAAAATCGGAAATATCATAAGAAAATTCGGTTGAAATATTAATCTTCATAAAGCGACATAATTTTAAGCAAAACCGGCCCGCCATTTCTATCTATGTGGACTTGTTTGCTGTAATTTCTTTTTAAATTTCTTGAAACAGAATGGCTACTAAATGTCGTGGACATTAGTTTATAAGTATCTATATATAAATATATCGGGAGAGCGAGAGAGAGGTACCACGATTAACTTTTTTCTGTCAAAGTGTTTATACCAGGATAGATAAGAATGGTCCAAGGCGCAAAGGATGACACTTTTATGATATAAACAGAAATGGTTCTGATAATATTCGCATTAATTATAGCTAGAACAAGTTCTTTATATTCTGTATATATACATAGGCAGTCAGTCTCGGAATATCTTTCCTCGGACTACGTGTTTCCCGGTTGACGTTAGGGGGTCTTAAATATTTGAGACGTTATTGCTTGGAAACCAAAAAATTATATCCCACCCAAAAAATGAAATAGCATTAATCTCGCACCAATTTTATCATACAGATTGACTTGGGATCCTGCAAATTTTAGATATAAATTGTTGATATTTACCAAAATCATAACTATATTACTTTTAAAGACAAGTAATATACTAAAGTTAATTATAAATTTCTGATTAGTTGCTTTCTAAGCAATTTATATTTTCTGATTTATTTTTAAACTAAAAAATCGAATTAATAGAAGTTTTATTAAAATTTAATTTCCTTATTAACTTAAAAAGTGAATTAATATACTAAAAGATATTGCATTCTGCAATTATCCTACTAGAAATATAGTTATTTAGATATTCACAAAATTAATTTACATTTTGTTAATTTCTACAGAGCACTCGGAGAAGCGGGCTCGTCTGCACAAACTGTGAAACAAGCCAGACGACCCTGTGGAGGAGGAACACTGATGGTCAGCCGGTCTGTAATGCGTGTGGGCTTTATCAGAAGCTTCATGGAGTGAGTTGTCTTCAATCAGCTTTGTTGTTGATAACTGAAAATTAGTTAATAAAAATAACTGTTATTGATCAAATTATTTCTCTCGTTAGATATAAATTTTTATCTGAATTTTATTAAATATTTCTTTGAACGATATTTTATAATAAATAATTATTATTTCTGATGAAATTTTTATAAATATTAATATAAATAATTCAGAATCTTAAAATTTATAATTTTATTTAAAAATGTATTTTGTTAGTAAAATGCTAAAAAATGGTTGATAATTTAATTTTCCACAGAAATCGCGTCCTATTTCAATGCGGAAGGACACGATACAAACCAGAAAACGAAAATCAAAGAAAAAAATGGGGAATCACAATGGAACACCGAGCAATGGTGAGAGTTAAATACCAAATTCAAATAAAAAAATGTTGTCATATATGTTTTAATTTATTTTATTTTTATTTTCTAGACAGTGGTGACTCACACTCACCAAACAAACTTGACAGCCAATCAGGATTAACTTCTGCAATGACGTCAATGATGATGCGTATTCCGCAGCTGCACGACCCACACGCCTCTCCAGTAGCCTCGCATCATCCAACCTCCCTCTTCCCCTCAATGACCAACATGGCAAAGGACTGTGGTAGTATGGGAGGATGTGTTCGAGCCCTGATGGGGGGATCGGTGCATGACAGTGACAGTCATCTTCTCCCGTCCACCCCGAGTAACGGAGGCCGGGGCTTGGATCCCTTTGCTTCGATTGGTCGACACCACCATTCACCGAACAACCATACAGGACATATTATGCAGCATTAACTAAGATAATTCTCCAAATTTAGTATTATTGAAAATAATTTTTAAATATTTTTTTTGGATAAAATGGGGAATACATTTTTTCGACGTGTTAATTTATTTGATATTCAAAAAATTCAATTATAATTTTGTAAATTATAAATTTAAAATATACAAATTATTATATTTGTGATTATGTATCAATCCTGCAAAGCCATGATCACATTTCTATTTGATATTTGATCGTATACTACACAAAATACATTAATTGGGTCGATAGTTGTACATTTCACTTATACTTAATTATGAATTCGATTGTGTACATATTCAAACATAAATGTATGAATGAATGAGTATTCCCCAACATTGTAAGATGTTTATTGTACAGTAAAAAATGCGTATCCAGGGTGTATAATTGAATGAATCCTCTTGCCAGATTTACAGAACCAGTTTTCTTTAGTGTGTCTCTCTTTTACTATATTTGTAAAAATATGTTATTAAAATTGTTATTAACATAGGCGTATATTTATTGCTTTACTTTTCGTGTATAATTGTTACTATTAAATAAATTGTAAATAAAGTATTTAAATTATATATATAATGCAATAATAATGCTCTCGTAGGTCGTGTAACTTGTTAACATATTACATAATTAAATAATTGTTAATCCACTTTTGTTTTGTTTTTGTGTGGTTGATAATTCATATTTTATTTATGCTGGATAACTTTAATCAAATTTGTATAACACAAAAAGGCTTAACTTGCGATAGGGGCTGAAATTGAATGATTTCAAATTCAATAATGCAGTAATGATAAAAAATGAAATAAATATCTTCGCTGTCGGTAAACAACTTTAACTCGAGTATCTGTTTGATATTTTTGACAGTTATTTATATATTTAAACATTAAAAAAATATAAATTTCCAATTTGTTTTACATTATTATGCATCAGAATTCTTCATTATTATTTAAATATTCGATTTAATTTGATATCGATTTAATTCTTCATTATGATCAATAAACACAAAATATTTTTATATGTTTTATCAAAAATAGAAAGTGATTAAAATACCCATTTTATTAAAATTTTTATGTTTTCAAATTCTTTTTTAATTTATATATAAATAAATAATAAATGGTACCTTTGAAAAATAAAAATAAAAATAAATACACAAACATTTTAAATTATAACAGATTTGAAAATATTCATGAAAATATATAAATATAGTCATCGACTTGAAAATATTTTAAAATCTAACAAAAAATAGAAAAATTACACAAGACACGTTTCATAATCTAATTTTTGGATTTTAATTAAAGTCATTGTCAATGTATTGAAAATATAATATTTAATTACTGAATATAAATAAATTACGTACATATGAAGCGGATATCAAAAACAAACTCATTTCCTTTTGTAGAGTTAAGTTAAATTATTTGCATATACTTAAAGTTAAATAAATACACTGTAAATTTGATTTAAAGTACGTTGAAAAGTATAATAAGGTATTATTGTAAACTGACTAGAGACCACCCCATGACTTTAGTGCTAACGGCACAACCCAAAAGCATACAAATGATATTGAGTTGATAGAAATCAATAAAATAAATTTTAATTCAATTAAGTCAAAATTAAGTCATGTATGTGAAGGAAAATTTATTGTCACACTTTCAAATCATTATATATCAATATTATTATAAATATATTAAAATACTACTTAATAATTAGCAAATAGTATGTATATAATAAAGTTAATAATAAGAAATGTATAGTTCAACTTTTATATGTACAAATGAGAATCGTGTACATTTTACGAAATAAGTAACGTAAAAGCATTGCTAATAAAAGTGCTCTTACAACATGTGGAAGAAGTTAGTTATGTCGAGGGCTTCAATTATATATAGCAGTCATTGCTCTATAAGGGATGAATGAAGCCTGTAATCGACGAGTTGAGTCGGTCTGCCCATTCGTGAGGACATATTCGGGGAAGAAGAGAAAACATTTTGTGATCTCTTTTTTGTACGATTTTAAGGTACAGTTTGTTGGCTTCTTGAAGACGATGGGATGTTAGAAATGGAAAATAGCTGATGCCCTTGCAAGGTTGGTCGGCGATCCTAAACCGACAGATGAGGCAATGGTCTCTGTTTTGTACTCAGTCGAGGTTGAGCTGAAGATGGAGTGGTAGCTTAGAATAAAGTTGAGAAGTTAATTAATCTAAGATTAATCTCATAGTTTTAAAATAAATGGTTCGTATTTCCGTATTGTTGTGTAATGGACGGAGAATCCAGAGAGCATACATAGGTTTGAAGGTTGGGTTTATTATGAATTTAATGTGAGAGTTAAATTTAGTTTCGTCGTGGAATGTGAGCCCAAGGAGCTTGGAGTGTCTGACCAGTGCCATGTGGGGAATGTAAATGGGCTTAGATGTTACAGTTCGTTTGAAAAACATTGTTTTAGTCTTTTTGATGTTTAGGTCGAGGTTGGTGATTGTCGAACAGATTAAAATGTTGGTATATTCATGCAAGACGTTGTTTTGGTCATCGCTGCCGTAGATGAACCGGGCACAAACCTTTGTGTCGTCGATGTATTTAATAATATATTTTGTGTCGTTTGCAGGGTGTAAGGGGCTAGCTACAAGACAGAACAGAGCAGTACCCAAGACTGAGCCCAGTGGAACACCTGATGTGATGTCTACTGGACTGCTAGTTGAGTTGCCAATTAGCGTTGTTTGTGTTCTACCGTTGTTCAAACATCCAGTTAACAAAGCCGTTAAGGAAGTTGGATTCTTGCATACGGGAGATAATATGGTCATCCCCTAGGACGTCAAAAGCTTTTGAGTAATCATAGATAAGAACTTGTACACCGGATAAACGTCATTTTCGAGCATCATTAGAATTGTGTGATAAAGTTTTATCAGGGCAGTAGCTGTTGAGGAGAAGCCCTGGGCGGAGCCAAATTTTGGCGACACCAAAGTTGTTGATGAACGTGCTGTAGAGTTACGAATGGTAGATGAGCGATTCGAAGATTTTTGTAGGGATGGGAAGTAGGGCAATGGGTCTGAAATCTTGAATGTGGGGCTATTGACCATTGGAATAGGAGTGGCTGCAGAGGGGAACTTTTAAGTTATGATGGAAAGATGTATATTGACAAAGTGGTTCTGCAAGGAGGTGAGCAGTTAATTTAAAATCAGTGTTTTTTCGTGTCCACCTGCTTTGTACAGTATGAGATTTACTAGTTTGGAGAGGACCTTTTCGACTGGGTGATCGGTGGGTTGTTGTAGATGGCGGTTCTCTTTGAAAATGAAATGTAATGTGTTTTTGATTTGTTCAACAGCATCTTCTAAAGATTTGCATAAGCTGAAATTGGGTCACTGGAAGATGTACCTGTTATGGAGTTTGCGACTTAAAATAAATTTTTGGGGATATGTGAAAGTTTTTTGTCAATTTAGTTTTTGCGACGCTGATAATTTTATACCTTAATTTTCCGATGATATACTGAGTGAAATCACGTTTTCTGAAGGAAACCCAACGTTTTTAAATTTTTCAAATTTAGTTAATGCCTTCATTCGTCATGCGGTTTCGATAATGAGACTAGTGTTAAAATATTTCTTTAGACAACTTTATTTTGAGACTTATAGGAATGCTGAACAACATGCGACTCAAAGTAGACAAAACATGGAATTCATGGAATCCAAAAACCAAATATTCATGAGTTACCAAATATCAGACGAGACCCAACATTAAAAATACTAGACATATAGGTCAACACGAAAAAAATTAGTTTTTTAAATCCAGTTTTATTTTTTTAAATGTTTAATTTTAAATTATTCTATGATACAGAGAGGTTTCTATGGTTATGATGATATTCATAAACATCTATATACATATATAGGTTGCAGCGGAAAGTTTTTTCGTTTTTTTAAAACTAGATTTAAAATTTTTTTTAAATAAAACTGGTTGACCTATAACTTTCAACTCAACATTACAAGTCTCAGATCACGTCCCCAACACTATCACGAACTGCATGAAATCTTTTTATCGACTGAGAATTCTACGCAAACATGGGTTGAAAAAAGAAGGTCTCCATGTAGTTTTCAATGCTATAATAAAGTCCAGACTATGCTGAGTGCTTCCCAAACTTAGTGGGGCTACACGAACAACACAGAGAGAAGCAGAATAGAAGCAGTCTTAAGAAGAAGCATCAAATGGGGCTATTGTAACAGTGACACCGAACCCATTCAAACGACACAAAAAGTATGACTAAATCCTATTCATCAGCATACAAAAAAATCCCTGCTCCCGCCAAATATGGTATCCAAGTATCCACTCAGAGCTCAGAGCTTCACAATCGGGTTGGCCCAACCCTACGACTATATATTAAAAAAATTATATAAAAATGTTCAAACCTAATGTGTTACTGCATATAGCATTTTGATCACTTTTTGATCAGTTTTTAGAGTTTCGACTGGTCACTGTAGGGAGTTGTCTGTCATGAGTGGTTGATCTTGACCGTGTCGAGTATCTGTGGTCATTTCGAGGCTGCAGGAATTTGTGCAGAATATTATCTTTTGTTGATATGATTTTTAATAATTTATTTTCGGGATATTCTATAATATCACTGAATGGTTTTTGCGGTTCGCATATCTTAAATGTTTCACATCTGCATAGGAAGTTGGTGATTCTTTGGCGGTCTGCGACTGAAGCGATGGTCCAACATCCTGGAGCGCCGTACGTTAATTTACTCAGTACTTTAGCTGGAAAGACTGAGTTCCGGTTCTTTAAACTGAGGCCATTGTGGATGTAGATCTTGATCGAGTAAATATCTTTGCAGCATTTTTAAACTGCTTATAAATATGACCTGAGACCGTCAACTTTGAGTCTAGATTAATAGCATTAACATTAATCTGTTCAACACAGAGAATATTTTCTAGCTCTAAATTGTCTCTATAGAAATTTGTCCAGTTGATCTTAGATAGTAAAAACATAAAGCTGTTAATGTTGGATTGCCGGAGGTCCAACACTTTTTTGTAATAAGAAGTTTCGAGTTTGAGGGATTGCGAAGGTGAAGCCAAAATAGTGCAGTTGTTGTAGACGCTCCTACCACGGAAGGCTAGAGAGTACTCCACACCAGCAGGACTGCTTCCCTCTGGTGGGTTGTCAGTACCGAGAGTGGAGGGCGCGCATTATCGAATATAGTTCCAAGTTCAGTGCTAGGTTTCTGGGGCAATCTTGGAGACCATGCTCTAGAGTTTGAGGAGACCCCGGACAGTACTTACAGTCGTGTCCTTAGTAGGGCTTAAGGAGGGTGGAGTGACCGCTCCTAAGTCTGGCCAGTATGACTGCATCTTTTCTGGTGATGTTAGTTTCTACCAGTTTAGAGTTATAGACTTCTCTTACCCTGTAGTGTTCTAGTACTGGATCGTAAAATTTTGCACTTCAGCGGGATGGGGTTGGGGTTTCATCCTTCGTTGTAGCTTCTTTGATCACTTGGTCTGTCATTTCGTTCCCTTGGACGTCAGCGTGGCCAGGGACCCATTGAATGGTGATCTTGTTCGGGACAGCATGCAGCTATCTGGAGATGTAGGCCACCTCTGTGGAATTGCTGGCCAGGGCATTCACCAGTGATTGGATGTTGTAGATAACGAGCAGATAACAACGCTCTCGCCTTGACGTAGATTTCCTTATTAATCGCTCCGATTTCGATGCGCATGGCGGTGGCTTCCTCCTCAAACGAGTTGGTCAGATTGCTTCCCCTTTTTGTAATTGTCTGGATGGTTGTGGCGTGTTCCGCTGGTCCTGATGTGATAACCGCTGCTGCCCTTCCGTCGATGGTGCCCCCTGTGGCTGATCTGTCTGTATAGATAGTGACGTCGTTGCGCAGTCTGTTAATCGTTACTAAGGTTGACTTTTCTCAGCTGTTCTTGTGAGTCCTTCTTTGTGACTGTGAGTGTTGTCGATATTGTAAATGTCGTAGTTGCCTGTCTTCAAACTCTTCTGTGAAATTGACATTGAGACATCTTCTGTTTTCCAACTCTTCGATTCGGCTTTCCTAATTGTTATAGTTCCTCCAACTATTCCGAAGAATTCTGTGTTTCGTATATTTGACCTGGAGAGCATGTCTTTTCCTGATCAGTCTTTTATTATGCGAAGCGTAGGAGATGAGGCCTGACTCTTTCCGGAG
>JAUZNC010006573.1:11261-34456 GCA_034780395.1 Vannuccia rotundouncinata | reverse complement strand
ATTGTTAACATTTACTAACAATCGTTATTGATTTATTCTGTATTATTATTCATATAATTATTCAAATATAATTCTTGGATTAATAAAGCGAAATTTTTTTCTGGACAACCTATATAAAGCGTCCTTGTACAGGTCTGACTTGTTACAGGAAAATATTTAAATTCGGATTTGATTGCATCAATTATTTTTTAAATTTTCATTTGTACCAATATGTATTTGGATAGTTATAAAAAATAGTTGTATTTAAACATAATTTTGTATTTATATATTGAATAATTAGGAGTTAGATTACTTGAATAAAAATAAATTGAGTGGTAACTCTTTCAAAGTGAACTTGGCTATTTACCTTTTTTTAAGAGTCGAGAGGTTAAACCACGTGAATTAATATTGTCCATTTATTTAAATTAACTTTATTCGTGGTAATTCTTTTAACCAAGAAATAAAAGGTCATTTTAAAAGTGTTTTGAAACTAAATTATAAATGAATAAATCAAAGTTGGAAATATGTAATATTTAAAAAAAATCTAAGTATCTTAAATAAAATTTTATTCTGACTCAATAAATAAATAAACAAGGATTTGCAATGTGGTTCAATAAAGATATTGCACATCTCGAAGATAGTGGTCCTAATTTGCTAAATCTTAAAAATGCGATATTGTATGTTATTTAAAAAATATTAAGAATGTGTCAACATATCAATTGGAATAAAATAATTAATGGGGTGTTTGTACCTTTAAGATTAATCACACCTCGATCAATATTACTATGTCATCAAGGTACTTTCCTGAAATCTGTGTGTTCACCTGCATTAGATTTAAACAACTATTAAATGAATTATTCCAGATTCTACAGAATATTTTAAATTCTTATTTTGAAAAATTAAATGCATGTATAAGCCGGAACACGTTACACGCGACGAATTGCAAAATATATATCGGACGGATTGCGCTCTTCAAAATTTACTAAATGAATTGGGCGGACGAATTGTGGTTCTGTTTAATTCGTCAAAATAATCACTTTGTTTTCTAAGGAACGCCATCTGTCCGACGAATTGCGTTTCTGATTATAGAATGTAATCTGGTTGACGAGTACAGTATTCGTACGGGAACGCCATTCCTCGCCTTAATTAAAAAATGTTTAGTTATCAAATATTATTTCAGACTTCTCTTTACTGATGATTTTCAAAGTTCGTTTGCGCTAGACAGAGCAATATAGAAAATTTCTTTACAATACCACCACTGTCTGAACACGTATTTCAGTAAAAAATGTATATTACAAATTTATTTATAGCCCCTTTTTAATATCTTGTTTAAATATAAAAAATACGCGCACATTTTTAAACAAATAAAATTTATTTTAACACACTGAAGAGAAAAAATCCATTATTTTATTCTTGGTTCAATAATTGAATTTTATTAATACGTTCAAGACATATTTTCTAAAGCAACAATGACCATTATTCAAATGATTCGAAAATATTCTGGCTTGACATTTAAAAGATTTTTGCTTTTGACTTTTTCAATTCAGCTAATAGCATTTTTTACTTGTATAATACTTAGTATGGTGAAAAGTAAGGACTACAAAGAGGCTACTGCTACATTATGTCACAATTCACAAGGAGTGAGTAAATTCTTTTCTTATTTTAAAATCAACAATTTATGATTGAAAATGTATTTGTCCAAACAATTTTGCTGAATTCTGCATGAATTCAATTTGATTAATTGATTTTAAAATAAAGCTATAATTATTAATTTGCTGACTTTATTGAAAGTAATGTTCACAGTCAACAGTGCAAATACATTTTTCAAAAAGTCATACATTTTTGACCACTTATCTTACAAATAAAATATAAGTTTTATAATTATAAAAAATATTTTTTCCTTATACTATAAAAAAGCATTTTAAATAATAATAAATATAGATTTAATAGTTTTAAAAAAATCATAAATGCATAAAACAGCCATATTTATCCTATAGGTTGATTATATTTAAGGTGAATTTCAAAAGGTTGATAAATGAAAATTTAACAACTCTTAAGTATTTTCTGAATATTAAACTATTACTAATAAATTCTTAAGTTTTGATCTTTGACCTTTAATAGTGCTGGTGTTGGGTGCATTTTACCAAACTGCACTTATTACTAATATGTGCTGCACAAATTACCAATTGATTTTAAAAATGTTATTTTAATCATTTTTAAACAAATTTATATAAAAATCTAAATTATATACAAGTATTTTAATATAATGAAATATTTAATAATATTACAATAAAATTTCCTTTTTGATTATTTTTTAATTCAATATATTAAGCAGTTGAATTCACAAAAATAATATGTAAATTGATAATTTGTGCAGTGCATATTAGTAATAAGTGCAGATTAATAAAATGTGCCCAACAACAGAAGAAAAAAATAGACAAAAAAAATTTAAAAAAATTTTACACTAATTATGAAATATAACTATAATAAAATATATAAAAATAAATTCATAATAATAAATATTGATTTTTTTGATTTTTTTATGTATTTATTTATAAGTATTTTTTTGTAATTTGGGGCCCAATTTTTATTATTATTTTTTATACAGAGGCCCTAATATCAAAATAAACAGGGGTGTGGATCTATTGCTTTTAGTGGAATTCTACTATTTTATAACAAATTTGATATTTTTTGAGAGTTACCCAAATTTGCAATAAAAATATGGCAGTGGGGATGAATGTGTTATTTGATACATTTGTACTTCACATATTTCTTATTGTTAATGAAGTTAAAGTACCTATACCCACAAAATATGAATATGTTATCTTTTCTTTTGGTGCTTTTTTATTCCTTGGGCCCTTTATAAATCTGTTTCTGCTATACTAATTACTAATCATATTTTGAATTCTGAAAGAAAATTTGTAAGAAGTGAATGTATTTTTTAAACTGTTTTGTAATAAGTATAAATGTACATTTTTTATATGTTTACATATATACTTAATTTTATTTAAACTATTATTTCATAGTGCCTATATTGGTACCCATATATTTTCAAAATAATTTATAATTGCTCTTTACTTTTATAGTTTTTGTAAAATGAATTCTTTTGTTACCATGAGTAAAATGAACATAATATAAAACGTATCCAATATATAATATAAATGGTATTTACATTTTATTCCCAGTATATTCCAAGTTTTATTTTTGAAAATATATCAAAATTTACAGATTACTTCTAATTTATATGTATGCATGAATAAAACTTATATTTTATAAACAATATTATATAGTTAGATTCATATATTTGCAAAATTATTCAGATTTTGATGATTACTATTGTCAATACTACTCTCTCTACTGTCACAGTTCTGAATAAACAGTTTATCACTTACATACATAAAAACACCTGACTACCATTTGTCATTTTTACATTAGTAACAATGGCAAGCTAATTGATCTTATAGTGAATTATCTCATATATTATACAAAGATGGGAAAGCACCTCTTTGCAATCAACATTTGCATTAGGGGCCATTCATATAGTATGTACACATGAATGTAATCAATCAGAATGAGCCTGTATGCAGTATGAAATTTGATCAAAAAATGTGCTAATTTATTTATAATTTACCCATACTTTGCAATTGATTTCAAATTCGAGTGCGGGGTGGCCCAGATGGTAGTGTGTCTGACTGCTGATCAGAAGTAGTGGGTTCGAGCTCTGGCTCGGACCAAATTAATTACCTCGTCCCTGGCTGGCAGCTGTGCCGGTTGAGAGCTTAGCAACCTGAAAGGGTTCATTTTGATTGACTAGCACATTTGACATCTTTGGATTTAATGAGCTCTATAAATATATATAAAAAAGGGATTAAATAAAATTATACAGATATCTTCATAAATACATGATACATATAACAATTGGATTAAATTTCAGATAAGAATGAATATGACAGTTTATAATTATGAAAAATATATGACAAATTTGATTGAATTTTAACAGATTTATAGTTGGGTATAAAAGATATAATTAGACTACTATATTAAATTAATAAAATTTTCACATCAGTACACTGGTCACATAAATTGTTTCAGATTAACCTTTGTTAAATTATGTTAAAATTCAGATTTTTAAAAATGTGTTTTCTGCATTCTATTTTCGGAAAATTTCGAAATATTTGTGACATTGATAGTTTTGGGAATTCCAAGTTTATGAAAAACTGGAAAACACTTCAAAATTGTAATTTATAAAACAATAATAAATTGCAGTTTTATTACATATGTCCATTTATAAATATACTATTATATGGGATTCTCACAATCATATCTATTGTTCATACCTACTATTGATAAAGTAATTTTATTTCTAATTGTGAATGAAAACAATAATTCTTTTTTTCAAAAAAAACTAATGAATTTATTATATACTAATTGAAAATATTTATAAATATGAAAAATTAAAACGAACGTATGAAAATACAGAAAAAATATATTCTAAAATAGGAAGAACAAAAGAAATATAGAAAGGGAGTTTTATATTATGCAATCATTAAATTATTTGATTTGTTGTGGGAAATCCACTAGTTTGATAACCATAGCAAATAATGATCACATTTTGAGGCTTTATTACGTTTTATTCATAATGTCTAATATATAATTTGTGGAGTAAGGATTATTGATTATATTGCAGCAAAGGAATATGTGAAGGTTGCATATATTTGTCAATTATTTATATAAATATTCTTTATTACCTGTATTATATTACAGGTAAAATTCAATACAATAAAATAAAAATACACTGAGAAAAATAAGAGTTATATATTTTACTTTATTGTATTGCACCTTTTTTGGTTGTATATTTTTATGATGTACTTCTCAACACATTCCGCCATATTATAATAATCCTTTACTAAAGTATGTAGATTTATACACACAAATATATAAATATAAATTTTCCCACATATTATGAACATTATATTTTATAAAATTATAGTCAGAATTACAGTATTCTGAATAAGATGAAATGTTTAATTATTTTTTCATAAAAATAAATTTTACGCAATATATTTCAGTTATTTCTTCAAGCAGAAAATATAAAAAATTAATATAGTATATTATGTATGACAATATAATAATGAAGGCAAAAAAGACATTGAATACTTGCGACAATTGCTTATATAGGAAAAGTGCATAAATTATCAGCCAATCAGAGTCTACCAATACTAAATATAGAATGACGTGCTGTGTGAGTCAAATTAATTTCTGTTGCAAATGTTGCAATGCCAATAAGGAAAAGGTTAAACATAAATTAATTAAACAAAGTCTATGATTTTTGAAAGTGTACATTTGACAATTTTGTCATTCATCCAGGAAAATGTATGACTTTTGCATTTCTGGTACCTGGTGAAAACTAAAAAAAGCTTATAGTTTTGCAAGCAGAGACTTGAATCTTGGTAGCATAACAGGGCACTGTAACCCATACATTTTTTCAGATTTCAATTGTACCATGTACTTTTCATATTCGAATTGTTAAAAATACATACATTATATTTTTAAATTGCATACATACACATTGCTGTGCCTCTCTCTCTCCCCAATTGGTGTGCACAACAGTAAGACACTCATGAACTGCATGGCAGGTAATATTGTAAGAATCTTGCTTGCGCTGATATATAAATACTCACACCCTCCTGAATGGTAAGTTAGGAGAAATCTGAGATTTTATAACCATTTTGTAGAGCTGCTGTAACAAGTCATTACAGATGTTATAACCATAACCTCGTAACAGAACCATAACAAAATGTTAATATGCACTGGATTTTGCTTGCAGATAATGTAATTATTATATCAAAAATTAAAACCTTATAATTAATTTAAATTATCAATTTTAAATATAAAACAAAAATGATTCTAACATTAACATAATACTCCTCTTAATATTATGAAATGGACTTTGCAGGAATTGGCCAAAAACTATCTCCCATCGCTTAGTGCTTCCGTTGGTCAATTTGATCCTCAAAAATCAATATGGGTGATGTCAACATGTACGGCATCCTTTTTTCGTGTTTTCATTGCAATGTTTACAATGCAAGAAGCTTATGTGCGATCAACGGAAGTAAAAATAGTATGTGGCAGTGATCTCATTCTTCTTTTAATGGGTGTTTGTCATATTTTGGAGCTCACAAGCCTTGTCTTCCTGAGCTTAGTGTCCTCTTCTGACAACTATAGTAAGTCCAATAAGTATTCGGTCGTTTTCCTTTATTTGAATTATTTTAGTTTTGGTAAATTTAGATAATTTGTAGTATTGTAGGACCTGAGAGGATTTGTGAGAGAAATGGTATTATTTAAAGTTTAGTTGTTTTTTGAAAAAGAATTCTTTGCAAATTGAATTAAATGAGATGTATTATTATGAATTTTAATCAATTTAGGAGGGTAATAACGATCGAGTAATGAAAAACGCGGCATTAATGTATCAATTCGCGGGCATGTAATGAAAAATTAATTAGTGTCAAAATGTATAATTTTAATGTATATAAAATTGAGTATAACGCCGCCCTTAAATTTAAACATTATTGCCCTCAAAACCAATATATTAATCCTATATTAATATTAGTTTTTTATGTAAATTTTCATTACAAATTCATGTAACATTATTTCATATATTTTCTGCACTTTTTTATTTCAGTTTTTCATCGAAATTGTTTCATCGTTTTTTCATTAACGTCATTTATTTATTTTGTTTTGGATTTGTATACATATTTTCGATGGATGCGAGTTCCCCCGAACGATAATTATCGTGTAAGTAATATTAGTATTGATATTATTAAATTCAGGCATGAGAATTGTCCTCCACAATCAGGAAATCCTCTGTGGAAATAATGTTATGCCCAAGGAACCATTATGAAATTAGTTTGTAGAAGGCCCTATTCTATTTTCTAACTGAATGGCTCTAGTCATTATAATAATGCTTCCTCCGTAGACACTCTAGACCATTCTCATGCCTGTAAAATACATTCTTATTACTACCTAATTATTATATTATAAAACGTTAACTCTTTTGGTTGGTATTTATTTCAGAATTATCGGGTCATGTTTTATGTGAAGTTTGTTACTTTTGCATTTTACATATTTTCGATATTTTCCTTCGTCGGATTTTACTACCTCCATGTCAAATATTGCGAATCTGGATGTGAGTTCACAGCATTGGATTTCTTTAATACCCCTAGTAGTGTTATGTCTGTTCATTTATAGTATTTAATTCTAATTTTCGGGAAATTTCAAGATAGACTTTCCTTATAGATAAAGTTCGGTGTAATTCTTATTTTAGTTTGTTGATATTTAAAAAAGAATCTTTAATGATGTCTGTATTTCAGTTTATTAGTAGTTGTTCAAAAACTCAAAAAGACGTTTACAATTTAACATTTATTTTATTTATTATAAGATTTTATACAACATTTTTAACATTTACTTATGATATGACATGAATTTGTGAACCGGAACATCTTGTAAAAGTTTAAAATGTTGAATAAAATCTTATATTAATGTTAAATAAAATTAGATTTTAAAATCTTTTGACGCACCCTGTATAATATGGCAAAGGCAGTCGCATAATAAAATACAAAATGTATAATAAAAGTAAAACAAAAAACTCTGGGATAAAATTAACCGCTACAAAAATACTACAATAAAAACAAATGAAAATTAAAAAAAAATCTTATTGAATGGATCAAACCTTTTGACTTTACATATTTGACCTTTAGTCAAAAGCATATTTAAAAAATGTTGTTTCCCACTGAGGAAGCCGTAAATTAAATTTGGTTTGTTTTTTAATAGCGGTATCACAGAAAGTGTTTTTATTTCAATATACTTTTTGTATTGTATTGTAAACTACACCTAATTAAAAACAATAGCAGTTTTTAAAAAATTGATACAAAAAGTGTGATTACTTTCTTCACATTTAATATTTTTACATTAATCAAAAATTTCTAAATTCGTGCATTTGAAGGATTTAGGGGTGGAAAGATTTCATATTTTATCTGTTAGTTATTTCTAACTTTATATTAATTTATTATATATTTCATAACTTTAATTACAATAAAAATATAATTATTAATCAAAGAAAATTTATTATTTAATCAATTAGTATTTTATTACATTATAGATATTTAAATCTTAACTTATAATACGTGAGAATTATAATTGTTTCATGTCACATGATTACCACCTTATGATTATTCCTAACTCAACCGTGTCAACAATTCTTATTTCAAACATTCAAAACAATATATAATTACTTATTATAGATATAACATAAATTCAATGAATTCCGTAATAAATATGTATAAATACAAAGTCAAATATTAATAGTTATTTTTTAAATAATAGGAATTACATGGAACAAATCATTCCTATGTATTAAAAATTCTATTATTTGCATATTTCTGAATACAATATACTGCACTGATTATTTGGACCGTTATATCATCTACATTTATTGATTAAAAACTCTGAAATTTATGTTCAATAACTTGTAAATATATATATATATATATATTGTTCAATATATTTGTAATCCGTAAACTAAACTGTTTCTAATTGACAATTTTACAAAAGTATGTAGATTTTAATGTTATTGATTTTTCATTTTTGCATTCGATATACCGATTCTGTTCGTTAAGTTTGTTTTAAACTACTATCTGACTGATCAAAACTGCGTATTACCCAACCTAGTCAATCTAGAGTTCCATAGACCACCTGAGTAGACTGAGAAGTTGTGCATTCAATATTAATTGTTGACTAGGCGGTATCATTTTATTAGTATGTAGTGTTGCATGGACACAGTTAAATATTTATTATAAGAGACTGTGCATATTGTAAACATCCAGGCCACTTAACGCATGTCCTGATTTTAGGTCTACTATATACGTTTAAGCTCACATGGATTGTTTTACAATTGGTGCAATATTTTAGGTGTACATGCTAGGTACATCCCCATAAAAGGCAGATTACATAGCCCCGCCCCCAGTCTATGAGTCAACTAATTAATGTTCTTTTATTTTATTTTCAGTGTACACATCCTTTGCATTTTTCGAATATTTAGCTATTCTCTTTAATATGGCCTGCCATTTCCATATTTCACGCGTTGTCTGGCTTCGAAAAGATCCATCTTATAGATTTCAACAATCACGGCTGGGACCCATAATCGAGAATCTGTAAGTTTAGCGGTTTCATACTCTTGGTTTATCATTGGTAATATATGACCAGCTCTCTTTGTATGATAAACTCCCGTGTGGTAAAATCCAAATCTAACTCTACTGAAAAAAGCACTATAAATATGTGTGCATTTTAATCAGAGCGTCCTTAGTATTGTTCTAAAATTATAAATACTTGAATTGAAATGATAACAGATCACAGATCTAATTGTAAATGCTTACTTTCAGTAGAATCTTTTGCTCTGATTTTCTTTTTGTGACTTGTAGGTTTTGAAGCATTTGCTTTTTATCTTGCAACAAACAAAAGTGTGAAACTACCCACTTTGAAGGCTAGTCAAAGGTTTCAAGACACACCCCATCTTAAGGAATGGTCTCATCCAAAAATGGTACACGATCAAATGTTGGGCCATTGCTTTAGCTTTTCTATGTTGTCTTTTTTAGTCACACTAGCAAAGGAAGCTGGAATTATCGATCCAGTAGTTTCAAACTGTTGAACCTTTTATTTTTTAGACATGAATTTTGCCTTTGTTTCAAATTTCTACGTTGTGTTTTAGTTGGATTTACGCCCGCTTCATAGCATTGTTTGATAAGAGTAGTTATTTTAGAAGACGGCAAACGATAAATGCTCCCAATGGCAGCATGGAAATATTGACAATACTCGTGATAATCTTTTAAAACCAATTGAAGAAGTTGTTTATATTAAGAAGTTTTTTTTTATTTAACTCGGTTGTCTTTAGTTTTCAGTCATAATCAAGTAATTTTATTTTAATTCTATATTTCCTTTACGCTTGATTTTTGTTGCATGGTGTCTGCAGCTGTTTTCGTTATATAACATAGAATAGAAATGTTGTTGGATTTACACACATTTATAAAAATAAATAAGAAATTCGTTTAGCTTTGTGTAAATTGAATCTCTTCCATCTCACAAATTATAGTATCATTAAATTTCTATTTACTTCCATTCTTTATATATTAAATAACATTTAGACTTCGGATGTATACTTACATTGATTATACTTGTTTGGTCGGTTGTTGATTTCCTTTTATCCTTACATATAATATTGATTTTAATAATATTAGTAGAATTTTCTTTCAATTTGTATAGCATAAGAAAATTGTAAAATATTCGAAAATCTTTCAATGAAAATTGGGCTTGATTAGATGATTTTTATGAATTATCTGATTATTTATTGATCCAGAGTGTTGAAATTAACCAAATTTTCTCTATCGTATATTGGCGATGTTGTTAGTAAGTAAGTAAGTGAGTAAAATGAGGTCTCCAAAATTTATAAAATTGATTGATTTATTTTTAATACCGACTATTCTTAACTTTTTATTTAAACAATGATGCGCTGGTAGTCAGTCCTTCAGTCTACCAGGTAAGGAAGCAGACTACCTTTCATATATATCAAAAAGATATACAGAACTGTTAAATTGGAATTATAAAAAGGGATTTTACTTCATTTATATAATATCGATCGACATTTTTAATATCTGCTTCCAATGATTTCCCATCTATGCTGCAGCTGTTCTACATAATATCTATGATATGGCCCTGCTAGTCGTATGAAATCATTTATAATAAAATTTCTATTTCAAGATTCCAATATGTAACGTATAAAGTTATTCAGATATTTTCTTTTTTAACGAAGCATAAGATTATTTTCTTTGGGCAAAAAAATTATGAATATTACTTAAAACTGTTTGTGTGAAAATAGATAAAGTTTTGCTTTTCAAATAAAAAAATAAGATCGATTGAGGCTGCCTCCACATTTAATCAATCAACAATCAATTCCTTCAGTTCACAGCAAGTGATAAACCTTTTATTTCTTGCCTACTCCGTATATTATCTATGAACGTCATTATGGCTGATCGAAATAAATATATTTGAATAAACGAATGTATAGTCTAGTGTAATATATAGTGAGTGTTTAAGAAAATCACTGACTTAAATTGTATGAATTGGATTTAACAAATGAATCAATTCTCAGTCAGTGTGCAAGACTGAATTTTCACTATGCATTTCGTTATTGGAAAACTGACGTTATTGAAGAATTTTACTGTATGAAAATGGTTCAAGCTTACCTAACAGAATATATTTGAAAGCAATAATTCAATAACAATTATAAATAATTTAAGTTAATTGTGTTGGACTGTAGAAATCCTACAAAAACTGAATGCTTTGCAATATTTAGCATTGAAAATTGAATGGTTCATTAATGATTATTTTACTGAAATTGTATTTATAGGTACGACTTTTTAAAGTTCGACTACATTCCAGTTTACAATCTTTAGATTTTATCGATGTTTCGATAGTTTCCATATTGGAAGCTGTCAATTTTATTTGGTTTTATATTTCCCATAGAATGATTTTTGCCATGAGGAATGTTTGGCTAATTGAAAGCAGTCCGCAAATAGGGATCCTTTTTGTGTTTCTTGCTACGTCTTGGTTAATAAATAGTGGTTTCCAAATGTTTCTTTGCTGACTTCGGTACTTTCTTAAGATTGATTCTAATTTTATGTATCTCTTCTTTGAAAAACTCCCAACCTTGAATTCACGATTCAGGTATTCAGCGTTTTCAGTTGCTGGTGCATTTTTATAACATTATTCAAATCATTTTAAATATGATTAAAGAAATTTCAAAATCTGTCAATCGCTGGATCGTATTTTTCAAAATCTATAATCATCTTAGTTCAGTAATTATTTTGTCTGAACTAATATATAATAATATCGTTTTTTATTTTCACAAAGCTAAAAATATTATTTACACAAATTTACAGAGAAGCTACTGAAAGCATCACTGGTATCGGTGGGTAAATTGGGATAATTGTTATTAGCGTCACTTTGCATTTTTTAGATGTTCAAATAAAGAAAGCAATTTTTTTATTATTGTTCAATTGTTTCATTATTTTGTATATTTCACAACAATTTTATAGGTGTGCTTGATGTTGTTTTGGTTGATTATTTTTTGTTTTCATGGTTCGCACCAGTTTCGAAAATGTCTTTGAAAATCAATACTTTTCGGACAATTTTATAGAGTAAAAAGTCAATGATTATCACCATTTTCAATACTGGAAGAATATTCCTACTTTTTATTTTCTATTTTATACAAATTATTGTCGTTCGTTTTCAGCCTATTTTTCATGTACAGTCTACTCCAGCTAATCGGAACTACTGGCTAATCAGAACAGAAAGCGAATCCCCAATGTATTGCCATTTGCAACAATATTTACATTAAATTGCCCATCGGAACACCGGGTAATGTGAATTGTAAACAGAATTTGTAAAACGGGCTCTATACCCACGATTTTACATTAGCTACTCAGAACAGCTCATCTATATATAAATATATTTCTACCTTCATTTGGGGATTATAAAGAACCTCCGAGGACATTTTCTGTAACCGAAACCTACCTATAAACCATTACATGTATAGGATGACAAATGTTTCCAGACAATAGAATTGCTCAGAATTGCAGATACCTGACACATTTGCATCCCAATTATTGGAGGAGGTAACGAAAAAATGGATATCATTCTCTGTTTTGGCCATAGAAATTTCTATGGTTTTGGCAGAATGAAGCAGTCAAAAGAAATGACTTTATTTCTGTTTTCATGCAATATTGACGGGCAGGTAATTTAATGACCCACTTATTTCAAAGTTAAATTATTTTCGGCCAACCAAAAGAGGCAATTTATACTTCAATCGCTCTGAGATAATAATCTTAATTAAGATGATTGAAAAGTCCCCAATTTTATTTTTGAAATTGGTGCGAACCCTTTTTTATTTTTATTGTTGTTGTTTTTTCACGTTCTTTAATGTCATTTGTTCTTTAATCGTAAATAACCTACTGAACAGTATTGTTTTATTAAATTGTACTGTTTTTTCCCTCTATATTTCATCAGTAAATGGCCGAGTTTCAGAGACTGATAACGACACTTATGCTGCATTAATAATTAATTATATTTAGAGATATTTGCTTAATATTTCTGAAAGCAGTGTTAAATTATATAGAAACATATGGATAAATGTAGTTGAAATTTTTCTTCCAATCATTTAAGCAATATATTTTTTGTAAATCTACCTTGTCACTCATTCATTCTTTTGTCATTTTTTCAGCCTCGGAAGAATTCATGTCAACTTGAGTGTTAAAAAGGTGTAATACTTGCAATTACTACTTAAAAGTAGTATACCTATGTGATCAGTTATTTCAATATTAAAGTACATTTGCAATATAGTTTTTTAACTTGTACTATATTTTTCAAATATTGTATCAACTGAATTTAATGACGTATTAAGTATTTTAAAATCTATAACGTAATCTCCGTATTCTATATTATTTTGTTCATATTTTGTGGACGTATTTATTTACTGTATTATCTGTTTCAATTGTTGTTTAAATAAATGTTATCTATAAATATTGTTTAATAAATATATTTACACAATGAAGTGGTTTATTTTTAATATTTCTTAATAAGAGCGTTCATATAGAATATTACTAAAGTTTCATCACATATATGTATAATTGCAGTATGGAAATCTATTCATCATTGTTTTCATCAGTTTTAAATCTTAGTGGATATGCCTAACCATCATTATTTGGTAGCTCAGCATGTTTTATTCCATGACATAATTTACTAATACAATAAAATAATGCGATTGAATCATAAATACATTTTAAAGGCATTTAGTATTACTAAAAATAAGAAATTGCATCGCATTATAGACACAATTGTTTTAGAAATTCGCTACACCAATATCTTATACCTTAATTATAGAAAATCGTCCATAAAATGTTCGCATAATTAAGTCAACGTAATTTTTATAGAACGATCGTATCATAATAGTTTTCAGAGTACATCTTTAATATTTTTACTAGAATCAATGGCCTTATAATATAAATTTAGGGAGCTACGCTATGCATTTTTACAGTTTATCACAAATCCATGTACATAATGCTGAATAAGTTACTTCTAAATGTGTATTATTGCACTACAAAAACTACAATAACGATAAAGAGATAATGTGAATTATATTTACGTTTTATTATAGCTTTTATAAGCGTATGAGGGATTTTGGATAATGTATATAGAGCAAATTTCCATTTAATCTTTTTTTGATAAAATGAAAATATAATGGAAATTCATACTAGTTTAGAAGAAGAGCTATATATTGGCTGTATTGTCTATAGAATGTGTAAACTTCTTTAAAAACACAGACGTTAATTAAGTAATATTTTATTTTTCAATTTAGTCATGCCACCTAGAAAGAAGCTAAAACTTGATAATAAAAATGACAAAAGTCGACAATTAGCCGATACAGAGAGAAATTAAAAACCTACCAGAAAGATTGGAAATTCGTGAAAGAAAAGGCAAAGGCACAATCCAAAGGACAGGTTAAAAGAGAAAAAGTATTTTTTGAGCTTAACATATCGTACGATATATATTTCTAACTGCGATAATACTAGTTGATTCATTATTTTACTTTTGTTTATCAAATAAGGCAAGTTAATTTTTTCTGTATAAAATCAATCTTCAGAAATTTAGACCGGCCAATGACTTATATATTATTAATCTAGACCTGCGAACTGACCAACATTCAATAGTAATAACCGTCCGCGGAGAAATATATCGATAATCAATACTAAATTGACAGGTCTTGAGACAGAATTTGCATATTCTGTAACATCTAATGGTCTTGATGCCCCAGACGGAATTTGCCTTCTTCCAGATCGAGCAACTGGTTGTGTGCGAGACTTTCGATGGAATGGCACCCCTTCACGCTACAGTTGGTCACACCTACCAAAACATATTGGAGGATGATTGCGAATTCTACAAAAGTAACAATTATTCCCAGCTTAGTGAAACAAGAAATAGAAGGAAGTCACAGGGAAATATCTATGAAATCTGCGCAATTTCAATCAACAGGAACTTATGTCTCAGAACTTATTCCAACTAAAACCTTTAGATCTGGTTTGGTTTTTAGAATTGAGAAAAGGCGATACTCCTTTACATGCAGGATTTATCTGTAAGTTTATGGAATTGAGTACATTCTCATCGAAACAGAAGTATTAGCTGAAGGTCCTATGATGGGCTTAATAAAATGGAAATTCTATAACTGTTGTGTTGGGATATATGAATTAATCAAGATATTATGCAATCTGTTCCGTCTGATGTTACTCTGGTTGAGAATTATCTTGCTAACCCTATTATCATTAGTATTTATTGGAATAGATGTAAATTTATTATACCTGATTTATACTAGTTGGTTTATACTATTTATCGATTCCTGTTTAAATATCATTAATAAAAGATTTTGACAGTTATACAGATTTTTAAAATTTCCACTAAATACTATCTGAACGATTGACATATAGTTAAAACATGATTAAAATTGTATACTGTTTTTTATAATTATTAAGAAAAATAATCGATACTGAGCCGTAAGCGAAGTATTGATAATTTTCTGAGAATTTTTATATTAATAGATATTGATTAAATTCCCTCTTTTAAACGAAACTAACGTACCGTATATAATTGAAATTTGCGCTCAGGACGTTTTTTGATCAGTTTGCCGGTCTAGAGAAAATTAAGAAAAATTTGTCGGTCAAGAAAAATTTATATTCTTAAATAATAAAGAAAAACCATAGATATTCTATACAACATATAGAACATAAATTATATTTATTATAAAAAAATAGTCGATTCTAATATTATATTGTATAATAGGTGATAGAAATAATTTATATATGTTATAGGCGTAAATGTTGGAATTTTATTAACCTCCCTGAAATAATGTTTAAATTTAAGTTATAAAAAATTTAATTTAAAATCAATTATAATTTTTAAAAAATGTTCCTTATTCGATTGTTCTCAAATTTTTATTAAATAAATATATTTATATCCATTAATAGTATCTATCGACTGATACTTAAATAGATATGAAATACAGATTAAACATTTGCACATTTTTTCTAATATTTATTGTATTGGTAACTCTTCAGGTGAAACTGTGCATTAACAAAATTATTCACTTTTCTAACTTTAGTATTTACAATCAGTTAAGCTCATCTATATCTACTTCAAAGGATTATAACATCTCAATTCAAGATTTTATGACTTCTACAGCTGTACCCCCATATTTAGATTTATGGCAACTGTCTGATTATTCGGAAGTGTGTGTTGGAAATTTAGCCAAACTTGAAGAATTAAAATCTAATTCAAGATATATCTACTTTAAAAAAATGTACCGATATTTGGATTTATTGCTGTTAAACAATGCCACAGAAATTTTGTGTAGTAATAAAGGAAATTTCACTCAAAAAGTGCTCTGTTATTGGCAAATGTTATACTTGTGTGCATCGACTAATAATTCATTTCTAAATTGCAAACTAAATATTACATCCTTGGAAAAATTTTGGAATAAAAGCTATATAAAATATTTGGAAACAGAAGAGGTAAGCGTAATTATTTTCACAAAATATATTGTATACTACTGTTTATTTAAATAGTAATATGTTTTATAGTAATAGTATTTTTGTTTCAGATGTTGATTTTATTTAATTTAAGAATGTGCTTTGCATATAAGGAAAGTTTTAAGGCTCTTTGTCCCAATCCCTGTGTATTGAAAAATACTTTTTACAGTCCTTGCATGCGAGTCGAAAATGTAATGGATGGCAGATGTCAACCTGCTGTAAACTGGTCTAAAGTAATTCACAGATTTGTAAGTTCGAACGAGATTTATAATTGGAATAAGGACATCACTTTTGATTGTCATTGCAAGGAAGGGTGGACGTGGGATCGCCGCGTTAATATATGTCAGTTAGGAGGGCGCTTCCATAATAAATGTAATCGTGAAAATTCCTTTCCTTGTCATATTAAAGGCACTAAAACATGTTCCACAAACCAGTAAGATAATTTATTATATTATTATTAGACAGAATAATTAATAATATAGTCCTTTCTATTTTTATTAGGTTTACAGGGGACATAGAGTGTCGCTGTTTAGATGGATATACTGGATCTTTTTGCGACCAAAAAATAAACGCCTGCTTTATGAATGTGGTTCGAATTAAAAAACAACAGCTAACAAAATCCAAAAATAACGAGCGGAATGAAATGTGTGTAAAAAGCATTTATTTAGAGTATTTTAATTTGAGAAAATATGATTAATAGGGGGTTACTTAGGATATCTTTATTCTCACTCACAGTGCTATAAATATATGCATTTCAGAGAAGTAACTAATGGAAACGACTTATGTCGCATAGACATGTTAGGCTTACCATCTGAACGAGGTCAAAGCAACGAATGCATTCCACGACTATCAACAACCACATATCGTTGTAAGTGCTCTAAACCCTTTGCGGAAGATTTGAACTTCAACCAACCAAACTGTCTAAAACGCTGGACGGCCTGTTCGAGCAAACTTTGTATTTATGGCAAGTGTGTTCATTCACCTAATGATGGAAGGGCTGCTTTGTGCCTGTGTGATCCCGAGTTCGAAGGTGATATGTGTGAATATCCTGTAAGTTATCCAGTAAGATAATCGGATATTGAGTATGATTTATGCGAATATGAAATTAACAGACAAACATATTAAATATATCGTAACTACTAGATAAAAATTTGAGTTCAGAATTATCGTTGATTTTTCTGATTGTCAAATCAGTATGAATTCTACTAATTTTAAATCGCGCTGGTTACCAAATTGATTTTGGTTATATCGTAGAAGCTTTTAAGATATTTATTATAATAACTCCAATATTCAATTTACTGTCTAACAAAGTAATAACATTTTTATAACTAAGAAAGTTTCACTAAAATATTACAACAGTACCTAATTTGTTAAATTTTAAGAGTTTATTATCTTTTGTTAGCAATATTTAGGATAAATAAACTTATTTACTAATATTAAATAATATTTTTTATTAATTATATTGATAAATATTTATAAAAACAATATATTAACGATTAACTCGTTAAAACATCTAGAAATGCTAAAAATTTGATTTCTTTTTACTTTAAATTTAAAGTATGAACTAATATTTTTATCCAATTTAATTTCAGATAATGTCGTGGTTACCGTGGAGCGAGTGTTTACCTATTTGTGGTATAGTCCGAAGTAGAAAACGTAATCGAACATCTATTGATAGCAAACTATTTATTCAGTTAGAAAGGTGCGCTAGTCGCCTTACAATTGACTGTCCTTTAAAAAATTACCCCGAAAACATTGAAACATTTTCACTACAAACATTTTTCCAGGAATATCTATCAACTTTATTTATGGGAATATTAGCTTTCATAGCAGCTTGCTGGGTGCTATTTACAGCATACAACTTTGTTCCGTAATGCCTTTTGAATGTTTTAATGCATAGTTTTCATTATATGAAGAACTGCTGTTTGTTGAACAATTTGGTTCTTTCAATTGTAAATTTTGAAATATATGTTAAAATATTTATAAATCTGATTGTATAATATAATTTTTTTACAAAATCTTATTTATAAATATTTTTGGATAAAACTACGAAGTCAAGATATCATGAATGTTTATGAATACATAGAAATACAATAGCAAGAGATAATTTCGAACCCCTCAACGACTGTTTTTCATCCACTCCAAGTGGCCGAATTTTGACAAATGAAATAAGTCCTAATTACTGTGTTTAAATTGACAATTTCAGGCAATTTATACCTTTGATTATCCATCTTTCAGCACGAAGACAAACCAATAATTATCTTTACCATCACTCGAAGCACCAGCTTTGTTCAATTAAATTTGATTTTTATGTCTAAAAATTTCCTAAAGCCGATAACTGAAAGAAGACAAACCTTTTTATCTAAGGTTCTTCTGTTAAGTTTTCCAGGCATAATTACACACACAGTATAATGTATATAATTTATTTCGTTTTATATATTCTTACTCATTGTAGTTTTTTTTGACACCGAAATTTAATTTGAATTATTTTGTTTATGTAAGTAAATAAGGGTAATTATTTATGTTTTGCAAAAATATTATTACCATCAAATATATAATTGTAAATTTACATTATACTTAATTATTAGTTTAGATAGTTTTAATTTTCAATGCAATGCTTACAATATATTACGCTTTTTCTGTGTTAATAAATATATAATATATACGTATATATTAGTTTTAAATATAATTAAATTTAACCAATATATTACAATATGTTCTAATTTGAATATGTGTATATTAATAACATTATGTCGATCCGGTTTTTAAAAGACAATATAATAATTTGTTTATAAAATAAATTAATATACGTAAATGCCTCTTTTGTGTTTTAGTCTTACTATATAGTACACATATCATTTTTTTATATAAATTTTTATACAATTTTAATTCTATTTTGAAATAATTAATAAATAATAATGTTTTATTAATTCCTTTATTCAAAGTTTTCATTTGTCCACCGCGCCAAATATAAAATTTAAAATCTGATTTTATGATTTTTTTACGATCCATATGTACAACAATCATAATTGGAAGTATTCCGTCAAAGCAAAGTATTGAAAATGTGTGGAGATGTGTTTAACTTATGGAAAATACTCGAATACAGTTTTCTCTTGAGACGCCAGCTATTCCTCCAACAGACTCAATCTCCATGATAAAAATATTCAGTTCAAAGAAGATTGCACACATCCAATTTTTGTTTTCTCTAATAAGCCAGTCAGATTGGATGTTTTCGTGTATGTCAAAGTAGAAATCCCTTGCGAACAACTAAATACTATCCTTCGAGTGCCAGAGAATCCAATCGAGATTTATCGACTTTGCTGTCACTTTAGAAAAGATCGTGAACTTTGAGAGATGTCTTCGCATTCTCCACTTCATCGCAAGCTCAAGCATATCAAAAGAAACCTTCAAGTCAAAAATATTTCTATTCATTTTCTAGGAGATAAAATTGACTCCAAACTACGACACGGGGGAACCAGCTAGTGCACAAGTTTAATAATCTTACGCGATATCCGACAATAAACCTTCCCCTGCCTTTCTTGCACCATCAAAGATTGTCCATCCAAAGACAAAATCTGTTCTTCAAGAAAAATGTCATTACAAAATGAACGATATCGAGGCTATATGAAGCTATTAATATGGATCAAGCATGGCTTTTATTATACCATGAGAATCCCATTTTACTGTTAATATTATTTTTATAATTCCTTCTTTTTAGATCTAAATGTAAATTTCATGTTGTATAACAGTTTTCTTTATGAGATAATTACAATCGATTACAAGTCTATTCCTTTTTCTATGATTGCATTTAATTAATTAGTTCTACAGGTTGTGTATTCCTATGTAATTCATATCATATATTAATAGTATATGTTAGGCCTACTACAGATTTATCTAATATAGGTACACATAACTGGATCGGTTGGGGTGTCCTCTACCACCCCAGCCCTGGCTATTTAGGTCCTTGCTATTAGCTAATATATCGACATTCTATAAAAGTTTTAAATAATTTCATTACATATTTTAAACCGTTTCATAATAAGTGTAATATAGTGAGCAAATTTTAAATTATCGGAAAATATATTAAACCCGTATAAACATTATAAGCATACAACTTGTTTTCGATAAATCTGGACACAGAGAAATTAAATATATATATTACAGATTATAATATATGCTATTACTTTTTGGCCACCCTGTTTCTTTCAAACCTGAACCGATTTCGGTTGTCTTTTGACAAATAACGAACATTTTGCTTGTTGACAGCTCACCATTTATATAAAAATAGGCATATACTATATAATCTGTAAATAAGATATTTGGTAAGAAATGTTTTTTATATTCACACTGATACAGCTGTATGAACCAGTTACACATTTTAAGCCTTGTTTGGATCATCTTCTATGCGTTTTGAAACGAGTTTTAACTTGTATGGGGGCCATTTCTCTTGAAGGAGCATATCATATGTGGTCCATTTTGTGCTTTTGGGTAGGGTACGCATCACATTCCAAAAAAGCTCTGCGCGTAAATATTTAGTAAGACTTTTTGGATAATATGAAATTTACTGTCGTACAAAATGAGAGCGATAACTGAAATATCTGAAATGTAATTTTTGGTTATTATATATGTGCGCAGACTTCCGAACCTTGTAGATTACAATTTAATAATGTGCGTTGGTATGCATTACTTTATAATATAATATTTAATGCGGCTTATTTAAATTAATAACTATGTTTAATAAGTTTTAAGTGTTAATAAGAATTAAAGCATAATATATAAAATTGCACATACCGATTTATTTACAATTCAGTCATAATATATATATGAAATTGTTCATCAAATAAATGTATAAAAAGTGGTCATATTGCAAATAATTTAATATTAATTACAGTGTATCCCGGTAATTGAAATTTTTCTTAGTTATTTTAACATATTTGGTTTCTGAAAGGTACGTATACCCTTTCTGAGGAAACAGTTAGTCCACATATATTTCATATTTTTTTATATTCTCCACTTTTTAAAACAATGGCTTATTTTAGAATGTAAGTTTTTATAGTTAGATAGAAAAATAAAATATGCAAAAAACTACATATAAATTTTTTACTAAAATTTTATATTATTGTTATTTAATGAGATTCAAAATTATATTTTATATTACATTTTCATCACATTAGTTTAAATGAGAAGATATGCACTTATAATTTAAGAGTTGGTATTTGGTTGTAAATTAAATTATTTTTACATGTAGAAAAGCAAAATAAATAATTTTTGTAATTTTGATTTAATTGAAAAGTATACAACCAATCCTGGATATTGTCAGAGTTTTATTTCACTTTTTTTCAAAAAATAAAACAATTTAATTATGTAAATAATTTTAATTTGGCTGGATTATCATGAATTTGTTAAACCATAAAAAAATTTGCCAACTCCTGCATTCTATGTCTTTTATTTGCCATTTATATATTTATTTTCCTATACTTATATATATAAAATTCCTGATTATATGCCAGATATATCCTTCTAGGGCTGCATTGAATGCAGGCTGGAACATGCAATCTGAGTCTCTATATATACTATAAAGATCTGAAATACAATGTATAGTGTTTTTAAATATACTTATAACATAAATTATATATTAATATTAAAAAATATTATGTGATGAATCCTTTTTTGTAAAAAAAGTACTTTAGGTCCCAAATAAAAAATAACTACCTACTAATAATTATTATATGCTCATATTATTTAACTTTAAAATATCTATATTACTTGGGGTTTGGATCCACAACCTTAATATACCAATATGGACTGAAGGTCTATATATAAAACCTAACAATAATTTATTCTATATAAAAAACATAAAATATTAAAATTATTTATATATAGTTATAATAATATAAAAATATATTCAGTTGCATATATATCAATATTAAAATATAAACTATAATATCAGGAGTTTTCAATTGTTAGGAAATAATTTTTTTTTAAATATTAATATATAATTGAATTATAAACTTTGCAGTGTTTTTATCTCAGGGACAAATCCTGCTATAATTACCTATGTCATTTATACATAATTTAGAATGAAAATTTAAATGGTACTACAGTAGAAATTGGATATAACACCTCAATGGTGCTAAATTGTGCAAAAAAACTGAATTCAATGTTTTGCATTTCTGACATTAATTTGTAATGTGATATTATATGTCATTATATCCAAGATTTTATTACAGATCTCTCTATTATAATCCTAGAGTGATCTGAATGCATGATATTCTGTAAATTAATAAATTTAAGATAACTGTCCAGCTAAATATTATTACAAAGAAATTTTAATGTTGGATATATTTTATTATCTTACTTTTTGACTCATGGTTTTCAGTGTATATCTTTTCCTTTAGAGTAAAATTGATAAATTTGCAATAAATTTGAAAGTTATTTTAAGTAAAATAAATGTGTATTATATTAAATGCATGAAATTCAGACAATGACTTGTTGTCTGAATTTTGTATATTATGTGAATTCCTATATTTT
>JAUZNC010006573.1:0-11161 GCA_034780395.1 Vannuccia rotundouncinata | reverse complement strand
GTATTATATTAAATGCATGAAATTCAGACAATGACTTGTTGTCTGAATTTTGTATATTATGTGAATTCCTATATTTTGTGTAATATAGATTAGTAATAAAATACCTTTAAATGTATGATCAGTAATTTTATAATATTTATTTTTCAAACCATCTCATTTGCAGGGAAAATTATACCTATAAATAGACAAAATAGATGATACCAAATAGAGATATATTTAGATGTTAGGGGCACTTTTATAATGTGTCACATTTATGAGCAAGGAGGATAAACAATACAATTTGACACAAAAAATTCAGAATTCAAATACTGATATTGAAAATCAAAAACCTAAATTTTATTTATTTTTAGAAATTTGAAAGGGGTCTGCATTTCTTTGTTGTTAAGAAATCAAGGAAAGAAAAAGAATCTAATATATTTAGTATAAAATATTTTGATGAAACAAACACCCTAAGTAATAAAAGTTTACTAATATGAAAAAATATAGAAATGCACTAAATTTCATAAAGTGAAAACAAATTTTCGGTGTAACAAGAAATAATGTGCATCTGCATGCATGTGATGGTGTTCTCAAAAGAATTAACTTCTGCATATAACAGAATGGTTTTTAGTTTAAACATTTACTGTAGATTTCGATTGTAATTAGATTTTTAAACTTGATTTGTATTGCACTAATCATGTAATTATAATTGTGTCATTTTTATCTTTATAACTGTTGTGCTACTTTTCACCCACCCTGTATATATGGACATTATTTAAAATATTAACCAAAATAGTAAACTTTGCATGTATAATTACAAATTTTTCACTTATTTATATAAAACTTTTATTACATTTACAACAATATAAAATATAATATATTTCCAGATGCATATCCAATCGATTTTATTTTAACTGGTGTTTCACTTAATACTATTTCCAGAATGAAACGAAAGTTATGTACAGATACTTTGGTCAGTTATTTCTAGTCTATTGTACAGTTAGTTTGTTTTGTCTAATAACAGTTTTGTTTAAAACTTGATACTATTTCTCATTTATTATGCTCTTTGCATTTAAAGATTTGCATAATACTTATTTTTATTTATTTCTATTTATTAGGAACTATATACATAAATATTCGAGAAATAATTAAAAATTAACATAATTCTTCTGTTATATTCTATAATTAAACTTATTCTGGTCTCTTCATTGGTGTAGATGCCCCCAATAAAGCATTTCAATTATCTTGTGATCGGTGGAGGATCAGGAGGGATTGCCAGTGCTAGAAGAGCAGCTGAATATGGAGCCAAAGTGGCCCTGTTTGAAAAAGGTCGTCTTGGAGGAACATGTGTAAACAGATTTTAGTTATTGACCAATAAAATGTTTTATTGATTTTTTTGAAATTTATATATTAAGAAATGTTTTTGTGTTGTTGTTGTTGATAGGAATTCTAGTTTTTACCACATGACATGTTTGATGTAATTTTTAGGTAAATGTTGGCTGTGTTCCTAAGAAGCTAATGTTCCACACAGCCATGCAGGCTGAAGCGATTGAGGACCACAAACATTTTGGATTTGATGTCACATTCAATGGATTTAATTGGGGGTAATGAAATAATTTATTTTCGTAAAAGAATAATTGTCTGTAATTTGTTCTTTCATTCTTTCAGTCACATTAAGAAGTCTAGAGATGATTACATCGTCCGACTTAACGGCATTTATGATTCCAATCTTAAAAAGGTGTTGTCCAATTTTATTTGCTATTTTTAAAAATTTTTAATGTAATTTAAGTATTATCCATTGTTAATTATGATTTAATTAATATGTACAAGTTTGTAAAACCACGTGTTTTACTTGAAATGTGTTTAATATAAAACTTATGTGTAACTATTTATGTTTAATTTATTATTATATGTTTATATTAACTAGTTACGTTATGTCATTGTAGAGTGGCGTTGCCATTATCAACGGAGAGGCCACTCTACAGGCTAATGGATCGATTCTTGCTGAAAATCAAAACTATACCGCAGATAACATCCTTATTGCTGTTGGTGGTTTCCCTTCTTTTCCGGCTGATATTCCAGGTAAATGCTTAATTGGCCAATTAACCGTGATTGGCTAGTTGGTCATTTTCGTCTGCATAACGTGATTGGCTAGTTGGTCATTTTCGTCTGCATAACGTGATTGGCTAGTTGGTCATTTTTGTCTGCGTAACGTGATTGGCTAGTTGGTCATTTTTGTCTGCGTAACGTGATTGGCTAGTTGGTCATTTTCCTATGTATAACCTGATTGGCTCGTTGGTTATGTATAATGGCAATATGTTGTTATTGGCTAGTCGATATTCACATAATTTTTGGTCTTGTTAATTTTTTTAGGTGCTGAATTCGGGATTACTAGTGATGGTTTTTTCGAATTAGAATGCCTACCGAAGTAAGTAATTCTAAACACTATTATTTTAAATGTTTTTCACGACTTTACATTTTGGGTCTGTTTTCTAATCCAGGAAAACGGTTATTGTTGGCGGGGGTTATATTGCTATTGAACTAGCTGGAATTCTTAATGCTCTTGGCTCTGACGTCTCTCTTATCAACAGGACCCAAACGGTGAATGACAATTATTTAGAAATTCTTCAGGGTGCCTAGGCAGTTCAATTTACGAGTTGTATAAAGTTTATCGATATTCTATACTGTACATTTCAGATTTTGCGTTCATTTGACTCTATGATTCAAACTCAAGTTCGATCGGAAATTGAGTCATCTGGAATCCATTTCCTGGGCAACTGTCACGTGACCAAGGTGGAGAAATGCGGAGGAGATACTCTACGCTTGGAAACGAATTCCAATGGCGTCCTCGACAATGTGGACTGTCTGATCTGGGCGATTGGTCGAACTCCGAGTACGAGTAACCTTAATTTGGACGCTTGTGTGAGATTCCTGTTCTTTATTTCCTAGCAAAAATAGTTTTAATAGTTTCGTTTATTTAATCTACGGATATCTGAGTATGCAGGTTTGATTTTCTGACTGATATGTGTCGATAGTGAAAGAATACCGTGAGTAGTAAGAAAAGAGTTGATTCTGCAACCCCCCCTCGGCCCGTATTTGACCTCACATGACCTCTCGTTGCAGAATCGACACTTCTCTTACTACTGCCCTGCTATTACTACGAATGTGTTTGTTTATAAAAGAGAACCGTATAAGATTGTATAATATGACTTGGGCCACTCTTGTTGCTTCTCTAGGGTATCAAGACCGATCGAGCCGGCCACATTATCGTTGATGAATATCAGGCGACCTCTCGATCCGGGATATTTGCGGTTGGTGATGTTGGCGGCAAGGCTCTCTTAACTCCAGGTCAGTTGTTATGTCTTGTTCACATAGTAGTAAGAGAGGACGAGGTCTGGGACAAATTTTTCTCGATTCTGATTGGTTGAGAGAACCCCCCCCCTAGGAAAGGTGCTGAGAAATTTAACTAGCAAGAGTTCAGAGGGGGTGTTCTCTCGACCAATCAGAATCGAGAAAAGGTGGTCACAGACCTCGTCCTCTCCTACTACTTCACTTCTTATCGAAAACATAGATTTACAATTACTAAACCAAAAAAATAGTTATTTAATATGTTAAAATCTGTAACTTCTACTTTATTGTTTTTCTGCTTCACTTTCAAATAGTTTTCATTTTTGCAGTTGCCATAGCAGCTGGACGCCGTCTTTCGGATAGAATCTTCGGCAATAAAACTAACTCGAAGCTCGTCTACGAGAACATTCCATCGGTTGTCTTCAGTCATCCGCCCGTGGGGACTGTTGGATTAACTGAAGGTCAGTAGTTACCATGACAACGGTTATGTTAAGGCCTGATCTATATCACTTTTTTATGATCCAAAATCATTTAAAAACCTTTTTTTTCTTTAACCACAAAGAACTTTTGAGTTATTAATATTGATAATTTGTTTTCTCAACTAGCCGAGGCTGTTAAAAAACACGGAGCGGACAAACTAAAAATATATTCGTCCAACTTTCTGCCCCTTTACTTCTCGGTCACCGAGCGAAAACAGAGATGTTGGATGAAGATGATCTGTTTGCTTCCAGAGGAGAAGGTGATTCGCTTACTATTGGTTCAAAATTGTACTATTATTTGAATTAATCGTAAACATTCATTTCAAATATGGATCGATTCTAAGTTTAAAAATTTGGTTATTTAGATACAAATTTGCGACTTTTTAAAATTATTTTTTGCACTTTTGGTTTTAGTAGCGAATATATGATACTTTTTAATCATATTATACAAGATATATACATCATGATAATTAAGCTGCTATTTTGATCAGATAATTCGATTTGGATTTTGAAATTATAATAATCTTTTTCGAAAGGAGATCTCCAAACATGATATGTTGGGCTAGAAAATGCGCGAAATTTCAATATCATAATACGCGAATATATTTTTTTACTGTTGATTCACTGCTTGTAAAATATTGTTGGAGAGATACTGTTTAAGTAAAATATATATGTTTTGTATATCCATATTTTATATAATTTTTAAGATAGATTATAAGGCATACATATGTGTTATTATCTTATTCTATTAATTAAGTACAGGCTTTCCTAAATATCCAAGCGACCGAGAAAAAATTTATTTGTTCGATATATTGTTGTAATCTTTAAACTGCTGTACAGGTTTTATTGATTTATCGATCGGTCCCATGTCTTAACACGATGTGTGCGATGAAATTCTCTTGGAGTAGAGTAGGACTGGTGCCAACAGATTTTTATTCGGACGTCTCCTTCTGGTCGTACTTTTAAACTGACTCTAATCTGACATGGTGAAAAACGGCCTTTTTCTAAATTTTGAAAATGGCGCCGATTGGTAACTAAGCAACCAATGACCTTGAAGTTTTAACACATGGTGTAGAACTTCAGTACTTACCTTTCTGTAATTTTATCGATTTTCGTCTTGTCGACGTCAGAAAACCAATTTAAGTTAAAATGACACGGTGCTGACAAATTGAAAATTTTAATATGCCTCCATTTAAAAGTAGGTCATTGGTTACCATGACAACTGGGATTATCGAAAGTCATATGAAGATGTACCCTCACGTCAAATTTCATAAAGATCGGTGGATTAATCAAATAATCAAGCCATCAACATATAAATATCAACCAAATAAATTTTTCTCACTACCGCTTGTATTTTTTAGGACAGCCTATACAATAAACATAATTCATTTAAAAACGTGTAGGTACTTTTCGCCTTAATTGTAACAAACTCGAAAGGTATAACACAGCTAGACAGGTCAAGAACTTGTTTATAACAAACACATAAATAAGTCCACCTGTCCATTGTGTTTTTATAATTCATCTATCCAGAAATGAAATTTAAATGCCTTCTGTTGGTTAATTCTTATTTGAATAGGTGATTGGAATCCACATGATCGGTCTTGGCTGTGATGAGATGCTCCAGGGCTTCGCTGTTGCTGTGAAGATGGGCGCTACCAAGCAACACTTTGATGACACGGTTGCCATCCATCCAACATCTTCCGAGGAGTTGGTCACTTTGCGATAGATCAACCTTCGAATTGAGATTTATTTTGATTCTCTCTGATTCTAAATTGAATTGAATTAAAATATTTATTTGTAATATTCATTTAACTTTGAACTAATAATTCTTCATAGTGAATATTTTATATTGTTTACTGTTTGCTTTATATGGGCTTTGCATGTCTGATACTCTGTTAATTTTAGTTTAGTTTATTTTTAATGTTTGTAATTTCTTCTTTTATAGTCTTAACTCTTGAATATAATTTATTGTTCTTCATTGGTCTTCTTGATATTTTGAGGTAGTATGTAGAAAGCTAAATTTAATTGAACTTAACTATAACATAGAATATCACTGTATTTAATTGATGTGTAGAAACTTTTTTATTTCTGAGAATTTCCAAGAAGTTCGTGTATGTTTTATTCTCAAAGTTTAAGTGGGGCTAGTTTTTGATTAAATTTTACAGTGAAGTATAAAGGTCAGTGATTACCGCTAATAAAAACTACAAATTAAAAAGAATTCATGGTAGAAGATTTAAAAGTTGTAACGTCTGTTCAATAAGTATTTTTATTCTATGATTTGTATTAGTATTTATTAACGGTTAATTTCATGACTCTCATTCCGCCATATTTATATTAGATATACGTATTTGGATTGTAATAAAACGGTTGTATTTGACGCTTTTTAAGCAATTATTAACTAATTTAAATATACTGTATATGGAATTTGTATAACTATTGATATAAAGTTGAAAACTTTTCGAAATTTCAGAAAATACTGTCGCAAATTAATTATACACATTTCATACAAACTATCTACCTTGAAAGTATAAATAACCCGTAAAATATCAGTGAACACTCCCAGGGTCTCAGTTATGCGTATAACGGAATGTATAGCATGTTATGTAATTAAGGACTGGTCGTATATATAGTATAGTCTAATTAAAAGCTAATTTTGGATGATCCCAGATTTAATTAGAGCAAAGCTAAAAATTGGCGATTTGGGGAAAAAGTTATAGTGGCTTAAAAAAACCAGAATGACAAAAATTTTACTTTTATCGTGGATGGTTTCTGACGTTTTATTGTTAAAATTATTTGGACTTGAGTTTTAATTTTAAACTAAACTGAGACTTTGAATTTAACATTAGAAATTAGAATATACAAAAACTATTTTTAATGTAACAGCTACAATCTTTTAAAATTTCAAGTAAATTTCAAGCTTGATGTCACGCCAACCGAATAGTATTTTGTAGTCTCTAAACCACAGATTTCGAGTATGGGTGTCGTTGACGTATTCGGAAATAAGTCAGTGGGGATGTCAGCAACGATTCGGTCATTAATGCTGCCAGAAATTCAACCGGCAAAATTGGCTGCCATGATTAATCGAACTTTGTATAGATAGTCAAATTATTCTTTTATAATCCGAAAAGGAAATTCTTCACCAATATTAATTAGTCAAATTTTCCCAAATGGAACAGGTTTTTGAAAACGTGAAACTTTTTGATTTTTTTTAACGAAATTAGATTTAGAAATCTTTTAGATCTTCTTTCAATAGTTCGAAATATACGTTGAGTCATAAAATATTTTTATTATAACATATTAAAAACAATAGAGACATTTCTGATTTGTAATTCTAAAAATTCTAATATTTATAATTAAAAAATATTCAGATTTTGTGTTTCCTTACAGTTGGGGGGAAACCCCTTAGAAACTAAAATATTATTTCGATAGCCTTTTCAAGTTTTAGAACAATTTGATGTTCTCATACATCTGCCCAAGCCCAGATATTACGAGCTTAATTTGATTATTTACGAGCTATTTCATTTTTAGTCATTTTAGTCATTTTTATCGATTAGCGAATATAAAATAAAAATAGCCCAATTGAGATAAAGAATATATTTAGACACAATATAATAGTTAATAGTAATTAACATATAATAAATATATAGTACATCCATATAATATATATATTTATCAATTATAGTACATCACTACTTATTATTTAAAATCAATGACAAGTAAAAACATACTTAATAATAAATGACCAACATTAAGACATTAAAAATCATATTTAATGAAAACGGAACACTTTATAACTCGATTTTTACTTTCCAAATTAATAAAATATTTATTTCAAAAATTGTAGTTGTGACAAATATTTAATAATACTAAATTTTAAACAATTTGAATTGAATAGGTACGTATATTAGCAAGTAAACACAAAGCCAATATAACCACGTCTATTTTTATAACCAATATAACTCCAGGTCTTCACCATACAATTTCGCATGAAATGTGTAAATCATTTAATTAGAAACTTTATTTTGTTGAACAAAATTCCTGATAAAAAGGGCTGTGTGGAAAGTTGCATGCAAAATTGAATAGTGACATGATTCTTCAAATCAAGCGCAATTTATTCTTCTAATAATTTGTTCTAAATAATCTGGTGAAACAACTTCGGCGCCTCCACAAATAATTAAAATCAATCGTCAGAATATACCTGGTCCAAAGAGAAGCTGAGTTGTATTAATTACACTCCTTGGTTCAGAGCAGTGCTGCTACTCGATCAGTGGACGATCAGTTAATAGTCACAGTCTTCCGATTCTGAGATGGACGCTCGCTCGGAGGTTGAGGATTGACATCCGCTACAGAAGCATAGTGACTGAATCACCTTCCGATTGTAGGCCCCGGGGTCTGAGATCATTCGTAGGAGTGTGTTCCGGCGCAGACTGGTGATGATGCTGTCTTTGGGCACGCCGACACCCAGATCATTCTCGCAGATGAAAACCTCTTCTTTCTCGGGCGGGTGAAGATTACATACGGCAGCCTCCCCTCCTCCCCCGACACTGACACCCCCCACATCGTTAAACGGGCCCTCCAAAAGTTGGTTTCGGTTCTTCTCTGGTGTGTTGGGGACAATTTCCTCCTCGGAGATCGACTGAAAATCATTTAAATAATTGAGATTAAAAAAAAAGGATAAACAATACAGAAGTATAGGTAGCTAAAGGTGACATCTATAACTCAAAGACTATGCAAGTTAGGAGTAGCTGAATACAGACAAAACGATTGGGATGAACGTGCATATATTAATAACAAAAACGAAATGTTTAAAGCATTCAATATCTTAAAGCTAACAACTATACTATGAAAACATTTTTATGTAGATACTATTAGTTTGTTTAATTACCTAATTATTTAAGTGTATCATATTATTTTAAATTATTTTCTTTTGGCGGAATTTTAAATACGTTTATTGTTTTTTTTTACAATTATGATGGACATGGTGCTGACAATTTGAAAATGCCGCCATTTTAAAATTAGGTCATTGGTTACCATGACAACTGGGATTATTGAAGGTCATGTGAAGATGTACCCTCACGCCAAATTCCAAAAAGATCGGTGAATTGATCAAATAATCAAGTCATCAATATATAAATATCGAACAATAGGACAGCCAATAAATGTCTTTGATTTCAATCAATATCCCTAGACTGACCTTAGTTCCCGCCATGCTGCGATAATGACCCGGTTGCCCGCTGCCTCCGTGCACACGACGACGCCACACTTCGAAGCTGTTCTGGGTGGTGATAATCTCCTCGGCGGACGTCCTGACAATCTCCCAGGCGTGGAGGATGTCCTCGTGGCTGGCCCGCTCGGCACAGACCGCGAACCGGATGATGTAGAGGTCGTTGACAACAGCAGGTACCATGTGGAGTTTTCCGCTCTCGTTGATACTCCGAATGAGACACTGTGTCATGGAATTGAGGCCCTGTTCCAAGATGTTCAAAAATGTAATGACGTCTTTTCGTGTCAATCTGACGTCATTTTTTTATTAATTGACGTCATCATAAAAATGTAAGATTTTCAAAAATACAATAACATAAACAAAATATAGTTAGTAAAACGTTACTAAAAAAACATTAATTCATTCTCATTTTAAATCACATAGAATAATAATATCGATTAATACAAATCATTCAGAACTGTCAGTCTCGAATTTTTTAATAGTATTCATAGTATTCAAAATAAGGTTGTACATAGTCGCCTACCTTAAGCCTAAAACATGCCAGACCCATCACTGCGGCTCCAACCACTTCAAATCGAGAATCTCCTCGAACTAAATCCTCAAATATTTTGGCCAAGCGTGTGTGCTGCAATTAATATAATTTTAAATTACATTAATTTCACGACAGGAACTCACTCACGCGAAGAATAAAAACGCCTGTCTCGTATATCTGCACAAATTACAATTATTTATTTTATCTGTTTAAAGAATTAAATGACCGCATTCAAAGTTTGCAAAAGCAGAACTTTGGTAATTAGAGATTAACTCATTATTTCAGCAAATCTGGATATTTGTGGAGAGATTTAATTCAGTCTTGATTCACCTCCCGAATATAGTTTTGCAGTCCTTCCACTCCATATGATCGAATCACAAACCACAGTTTCAAAGCTCTAAATCGTCTGCTAAGAGGAATTCCCCAGTGCTATAATGAAAGATTTTCAACATTTTAATATTCCATGGATGTATATTATGTTAAAATATTTCATTTGTATTTCTCACCCGAAAATCGACAGCTTTACCTGTAAAAAGATAATTCCAATTGTTAGTTATTGTCAAAATATAACAAATAGAAAAATAATGGCAAATAAATGGAAGATTTTATTTCAATTTCCTCAATCAAAAATATGGATTTTACTATTGTATTAATTAAACATTTAACTGAAAATTAAAAAGCAATCATTATAGAACTTGTTGAATTTGAAATGTATTCAGTTTAACGTATAAGATACAAAAATGACGAAAAGATACAAATATGATTCAACATCGAAATGAATTATTCGTATTTTGAATTATTTAGCTGCAATAAAAAATAATATAAAATAGCATTAAACCGAAACCGTCTCCCATAGAACCCACTAGAATGTTTATGCTGAAGGTAGACAGGATTGACAACCATGGAGCTTGTAAGCAGCTTTGACTCTCGAACCCTAAATTTGAAAATGAAAATACAGTTTACCAACTCAAATGGTCACATATTACTTAGAATATTTGCTGTTGTCTTACCAAAGAACACTTGCATCAAAATTCACCATCATCCATTTATTAGGATTAAAACTGAACGACATAACATTCTATAAAAGAGATACATATAAACTTAACACTTCTTCTTTCTTTTGTTAAATCATTCTAGTTTTAGTAAAAATTATATTATAAGTCAATAATAGAATGAGTTCCACCTCAATTCCTTCGAGGTAGTGTTGAAATTCTTGACAGATGAAAGCGCTCCCAGCATAGGCGGCATCAACGTGAAGCCAAACACCACTGTCCTTGCATACGGTACTGATTTCGGCGAGATTGTCGAACGAACAGCAGCCAGTGGTGCCCAGAGTTGCGCAAACCTGATGCAAGTCAAAATATAGTCATGTGAGAGAAACACTTGAATTATAGAATATTAAAATAGATTTCATAAATACGCAGTGGTGGTACAGTACGCCCCTGTCATAAATTAATAACGCAGGAGAGAAAGCAGGTAATTTGTGATTAAAACAACGCTATTTCACAATTTTACAATCATAGAGAAAGTGTCAAAATGTCAATGTTACCAAAATGATGCAGTGTTATTTCTTTTTAGGAATGTTTGCAGTGATGAAAG
>JAUZNC010006562.1:0-34456 GCA_034780395.1 Vannuccia rotundouncinata | reverse complement strand
GAAGCCAGATAGGTCACGTGAATCTCTCGACCAATCAGAAGACGAATTGGTTAGGACATGCTCATCACCTACTACTACATATAACTGTAATTTTCTATTAAGCTATGCTACTTTTAAACTATAAATCTCAAATGGGTCTGTGTTATCGCATTAACATATAGAACATAAATATCATATTTCTATAAGGTATCCTGAAGTATTAACGGCATGCTTGAGCGCAACATTAAATCGTCACATTAAAGCTGACAGCGATTTAACATTTAGGAATCCCACAACACTTTGTGACATACCTATAACGAAATCACAAAGCTCACCTAAGCCATTTCATCACTAAAGTTTTTTCAGACTGCAATCGGCTAACCGATAATAGTTTGATCAGACAGATAGTTATTTAATCCATATTAAAGTAAAAAAAGAAATTTGATTAAAACTTCTCCCTGTGTGTTTTAATTTTATTAATCACAAAAGAGTTTTATTGCTACAAATATCGAAACTTGTTAGATATAATTGGGAACATACATCATATAGTTTACATAATTATATAACCGTATATTCATTACAAACTATTCATAGAAGTCACAATCACGCCGAAATAAGCTCTGTCCCAAAAAATATTTCACTAATTCTTTTCTAATATTCTCCGAATTTTAAATTCAATCCTTGATTTTCAATTAGCTTAAAATCTCTCAAATTAATTTTTGAAAATTTTATTAATATTCGTTCAAATTTTTAAAGATTTATAGCTAGTATAAGGTATACTTTCCCGTAACTGTAACTTTCTCTAACGTCTACTCGCATATATAAGTTTCCACAGGCCATACATACACGGTTATTTTATTCTGATACATTTATAGCTCTATACGATCTTTAATAATTAGAGTCTGTATATACAATAATTAATTTGTGATCGTTTTTTCCACCATAATAATTACATATTATTCCAATACATTTAATTTTTATTTAACTCTTCTGTACAGATAAAAAATATACAATATAATACTAATTATTATACAATTAAATAAAAAAAATGTAAAATTCACTGTTACCAATCAAAATTGATAGCTTCCGATTATTTAGTTTTACCTATCACTGACATGGAAATATAATGGAAAATAGCAACAATAACCGCAATAGCCAAAGCGAAAGCAACGAAAACAGCGGCTGAATTTTACGTATTTTACATGCTGTAAAATTTACAGTATGTTAAGTTTTTCTCGACTTTTCTGTTTTCAAAGATAGGCGATCCTCTCAAAATCAAATCACATTTTTTAAAATGTGATAAAATATGATAAATGTTTATATAATTCATTAAAATCTAATAAATGTAAAAGAAATAATAATTATAGATATTTTTTGACTTTGTAAATTTAAAGAATAATTATATGGACTTTTAGCAATGATAAAATTTGGTAAAATACGATAAAATATAATAAATGTTTAGTAAAATCCTTAAAATGTGGTAAATGTTTATAAAATTCATATTCTCGTCCTCATCAAAAATTAATGCCAACATTGTTTTTAATTGGAGTAGATAATAGTATAATTGAATTCTTCAGATGTTGGTTAGTATTAATAGCCATAAAAATTATTGAAATCTTTTACTGTCTGGCTAAAAATCAAAGTATTTTTAAAAAATCAATAGGTGTTAGTTAAATAACGGTATCTATAATTAATTAAGTTTTTAATTGTAAAATCCAATTCTCCAAAGGCAATATAGTAATATTTGTCCTAAAATTTATTTGAAATTGTTAATGTCTTTACAAAAAAAAGTATTGGTAAAAATCAATAAGTTCCAATCAGGTATCGATAACTATAATTAATCAAGTTTTAAATTGTAAAATCTAATTCTCCATATGTAATATAGAAACATTCGTCATTAAAATTATTGAAATCCCTTTTATGGATAAAACTATATTTTTTATAATTCTAAATATCCATAATATAAGATATTTAAAAAAAAGAATAATAAAGGGTGGGGTAAGCATTTATACGATGATGATGACAATCTGAATATCTGAATAATGAAATAATTATAAAATAGTGCAATATTTATTCTTATTATATGAAGGAATATTACATGATAATGGTTCATTTAATAATCAGTGAAAATATTTAGTTTTTCCAAAATCTATTTCAAGATAGATATTTTCCTCACTTTTATTCACATAGTCCTGCTGAATGCTCTTCAATAGGAAAGCTAATAGTCTAAAAACAATAAATAAATTAAAAAAATTGCAATTAATTTATACTAAAAAAAATGGGCATGGCTCCTGGGTCACAATTATGATTTAAACAAATTTTTGCGATAATATGGCATGAATTTTAATTATTAGAAATTTTGGCGTGGTTCCTGAGTGATAACACATTTTTAAATGACTGCGCAAAATATAATATTACAAGTATTACAAACTATTGAAAATTTCGGAGTGGCTCCTTGTATGGGGTCTGATATGTTTGATATAAATTTTTCATATGACTTGTAAATAAATATAAAAATGATAATATTAAAAATATATACAGCACATGTATTTTTATTAAAAATTAAAACAGTAACAATTCTTGCCATGCAATCCGTCAGATCCGTTTTATACAAAAATCTCGCCACCTAATTAAATATGGAACAAGAGTAATCTGACAAGGCTGAATGAGTTTACTGATCAATAGCTGACATGGTACTCTACAGACATTCGTCTAAATGGTTTACGCTCTTGCGCCCACCATCAATAGAGTATAATTCCACATCCACAGACTTATCCCATGCAAAGCGACATCATAAATTAAATATATGTACGTATGGTAAGATTATAGTAGAACTTTGCATTGCAATTCTGTGTCTCGTTAGTCAACTAGTTAAACTTTGTAAAAAATATGTGCAATATGTACTTGCAAAATATATCTAAAAATAGATATAATTGAATTAATTTATTTTTTTAATTTTATTTTTTTAATTTTTAAATTTTTAAATTTTTAAATTTGAATCGTTAACTATAATTATTCAATTTATAATGGTAAAATCAACTTCTTAAAACAATAATTAAAAATATCACTTTGTCTGAATAGATAAGATATTATTTTGAATTAATACACAGAAAAATAAGGATCACGTGCAGAAACTGGACAGACTGGTGAAGAACAAAATATAATTGCGAAGAACGAAAATTTTTTTAAAGAACTGGAAAGACTGCTGGCGATGAGACGACCGTCAGAGAGCTCGTAACAAATGAGAATGAAATTAATTACTTGCGCATCTCCTTTTATACCATGATACACGATTCTTATTAGTTAATAATTTAACATGATAGGGTGCGGAACCTCCAAACCCCCTACCCCCTACCCATTGCCCCCCTAGCCTACACTTTACCCTCCCCCATTGTCCCCCTAGGCTGCACCCAACCCCCTACCCCAAGCGCGATAACTAATTTGAGCTAGACATCCACCTTACATACAACTTAGATTAAATTCTAATTTGAATTAATAAATTAATACGTAGTTATAACTTTTATATTTATTTAATTTAGCAAATATTTGTAAATAATTATAATATTTTTTTATAATTATTTCTGTTTTATTATAATTCATAAATTGTTAAGAAATAATATGGATAGATAATTTAAGAGAAAATCAATTTAAATGCGGCATTATTTAAATCGTTTAGTAAAGATTAATATATACTATATTTATAATTTGTAATGTCTATGGAATTATAGCCACTGAAATATATTTTCAGGAACAAAACTTTGTTTCTTGTTTATATAATATGCTGATAAAAGATTTAATAAATTATACTTTGTTTGACAACTATATTCATATTAACAATGTTTATATATATAGTATTACAATTCTAATACTAATATTTGCATGTACTATAACTAATAATTAGATATAATGACAAAAAGTCTTTCCAAAATGATAATTAGTAGAATCTGTAGAAACGGTAGAAAAATGTAAAGCATTGTATAAAACAGTTTAATGACAACATGAGATATTTGTTTGCGAGTTAAAACAACCTTTCAATTAAATAATGGTACATTTTTTCGTTATCTTAGTTTTCCTTTTAGGCGGCTCCAATGCGGCCATAATTGTTTCTGCAAAAACATCTTTAACACCTTCCTGAAACATTCGAAAAATAAACTTGATTAAAATTCTTCTAGCAAAATTTCTATTTCACGAACTTAAATTTCATTTATATTACAGTAAAAATTAAATTCTACATTTAATATTTATAGTTTCATTGTTTTCTTAAAAAATAATTAAACTTAAATAAATCATGAACCTGTGTGAGAGCTGAACATTCCACATATTTAACGGCACCCATTTGACTGGCCAATTTTGAACCCATTTCTTTGGTAATGAGCTGATCTTTATTTTTTGGGTCATCACGGAGGTCTATTTGTGTTCCCACCAAAAGGAAAGGAGTCTGTTCGGTGCGTTTTAATAACTCCGGTATCCACTGCAAATTAGGTGAGAAAATAGGAAACACGTTCTTTTTAAACAAATTTAATCAAGAAACATTTTTCATTTTAATATTTTGGTAAAAAATGTAATATTATTTGTAAAGTCGAAATTTTATAAAATTAAAATATAAAAATATAAATCTTTAAAACTAAATGTGGAACCTTTTCTTTGACATTTTCAAAAGAAGCTCGAATAACGACCGAAAAGCAGACAAGGAAAATATCCGTCATTGGATAGCATAGTGGTCGTAGACCGTCGTAATCTTCTTGACCCGCTGTATCAAAAAGACCAATTGTATAAGGCTCTCCGGCAACATCCACATTAATTGCATAATTGTCAAAAACCTGCAATATTTGATAAACAATGGAATTGAATATGATTAAAAATATAAAACAAATTTTAGAATTGAATTTAGAGAACAGTTCAATAAATAGGGTGTGTAATATAAAACAAAATTACTTTTTAAGCAATCAGTAGACTTCTATGTTAGGTTAGTATCATTTCAACTATAATTAACGCGAATTTATTCTATTCATGTAAATAAAAACAAGTTAACGATATACTTATTACCGCGGAGTGCTGTATTTTTCGAAATAAAAATGAAATAAACAAACGGTTTGTTGGATGATGACAATATATATTATGTAGATCTAAGCTGTGCAGTGTTTAATAAACATTACTAATTACTGAAAAACTCACGCTATTTCCAGATAAAATTGTTTATCAATAGAAAATTAGTTTTATAACATGGACGTACTTAAATTCACATGGAATACATTAAAAAAACTGATTTATAATATATACGTTGGATACTTGTTTTCGGGCAATTTTTCAAAGAATATTATAAACTGGTCATAATTTACGACTCTGAACTTAGAAAGCAGTTATTATTCATTTCAATAAAATATCTATTAGAAGGAATAATTACTCCAAATATAATTAAACAGAACGATATTTAATCATTTTGGAGAAACTTTGTCAACGGACATTTTTGGTTGAATTAATTTATCTTTAAAATACAATCATTTATTTACATTAGTGTACATAACACATAACTTCAAAAATATTCCCTAATGCATTAATGAAATATGTTAAAGTATTTATATAAAACATATTTAAGAATATTAATATTTGATCTTTCGACTGTATTATGAAATCCAAAATTTTCAAAAAGTTAAAATACTTAATTAAATACTTTTTAATTACTCAAATTTTATTAAATTGTTTTATAAATATTTTCTTCCAATCTATTAAAGCTATAATATATTATAATATACTACAGCTTTTTGTCAACTTTTGTACTGATCAGTAGAATATGAAATACATAAATTTTTTCAAATGTAGAAATATATAAATAAAAATATAATTTACATCTATAATTGTTTTCTTGATTGAAACTAAACCTACTGTTGATATTTATGTTAAATCGTAATAATTTAAGTTAATTTAAGTTCTTTCTTATTTTTTTCTTCTTTATAATGATATTTTTGTTATAGAAACACTGAGAAGAAACAGTATATTAAGGTCGCTATAAAACATACAAGTCTACCTACATACACTCCATTTTTAGTAACTAAAATAATACATACAATACATTTAAAATGTAAGCACTTTCTTCAAATTAAGTAAATTTTCACATTTTAGTGACTAATTTAATACAGATCGAGTGCATTTTATTTTATTGTATTGTATTATTTTATCATCTGCAGATCGTTTTCCATTTTTAGTTTAATAAATTCCATAAAAATCGGTAAAAGTTTTGGAGTATGTTAATTATTTATCTAATCAATAAAGAAGAATTTGTAGAAGAAAAGAAAGAATAATAGACAAATAACTAAATGTTTTTAAATCTTCATATAATAAGAATTCTAGAACTTTAGCTATTAGTATAAAATCTGACTTCTTGGTTAAATTGATGCTACTCTAAACTACTAACTATATGTTATATACATATTAATTATCGTTGTTCAAATGAGTGACTGTCTATGATTACCAAATACATTTTTAATATGGTTGATATAAGATGGTATTATATGAGGCCGAGCTACAAATAGCACAATGAATTATTTCAAAATATCGAGCTATTTTTTAATTGTGGTTGAGGTTACAATATATCTTCAGTGCACATATGTCCTTGAACATATAGAGAGTTTAAATTAATGTTTCATATTAATAATATCATAATAATATACAGGCACCTTTAAGGAAATTATGTATGAACTTACTGTTGGTACATATTCTTGAGGGAATCTATCCGTTGTATATGAAATCAGGAGACAAGTTTTACCAACGGCCCCATCACCAATAACAACACATTTGATAGCCGACTTTTGAGTGTTAGTTAATTCAGACATATTGTTCAAGTGCAATAAACAATCGATAACTGAAAAGTACAATAAACAATCGATAACTGAAAAGTGCAATAAACAATCGATAACTGAAAAGTACAATAAACAATCGATAACTGAAAAAAGACAATACAAAAAAGAATCGATAACTGAAAAGTATATAATATAATAACTCAAAATCAAAACAATCAAAATACTTACACTAATTAAAAACACCGAACTAAAATTTGGAAATACTTACTTTTTACAACTAAATTTAAAATAGTTTTATTATTTATATTTGAAATTACGTAGTTGTAATAAATAGATCAGTAATTGTTATACGTCAACTGCGATTCCAATAAACTAAAAATATATTTTTAGTAACGACAGTTTGGTAAAAATTACCTCCCTGCGAGTAGTATTTCCAGCATCGATACGCATATATGTCATTTTACTAATTATTGAATAGAAATTGGATAATTTTAACCATACATATTAAAGTTTGTAATAGCCGGGTATTTATGAGTTAAACGATTCTACGTTAACGATTCTATAATCATATTTTAATTGATATTATAAATCGTTCATTTTTTAATGAAAAAAGACAATACAAAAAAGTTTAACATAAAATACTTCAATCAGTATGGTTTTATTTTACAAGCTTATATACGTTATGCATTATGCATACGTATAATAAGAAAATTTACAAAATTTCTAAATATTCTCTTTTTTATATACATTTTCAGGACCATTTCTGGTAATATCGTACGGATACATCCCAAACGAACCCATTATATAGGGTCGATAAACTTTCGACTAACACAGTTGCTATAGTAGCCAGGAAGAACAGAGTCCAAGGGTGGGCTCAAAACAGGGTCTTAACCAATCAATACATAGTCATCCAACTTTAAATTATCAATCACTAAGTTCATACCAAATTATATAAATCTTATTTTATCATGTAAAGTTTTATGAAACGTTATGAAAAGGAAATTGACACATTTAATTTTAACACTTAGGTATACAAGAAATATTAAAATAATTTCAAACCGAATTACAAAACAATATTTGTTTCAATACATTAAGAATTAAAAAGTAACAATTCTATGCAAATGTGGAAATTTTAATTTAACAAAATCTTCACATCCGTTAGATTTATTAAATTATATATTGCAAATTATGCTGTTCAAGGTTTTAAATTAGTTACCAATCGATATCAATTAATAAAATTAGTTAACTTACAGTCCTAAATTTGGAGTAATCGTCACCAGTCCTTTTCATTGATTAAATACAACTCTTTGAACTAAGCATTTCTGCTCCAGGTGTATTGTCACACAAATATTTACAAAAATAAAAAATTAAAAAACTAAACAAAAAAATATTAAACGAAAAATTATTTACCTGAACTGCAATTCTAACGAAATAAAAAGAAATTTTTCTTCATATTCTTATAAAGTTGTAGAAACTATTTTTAGTAACATGATTCAGTTTTGATGTTTCTCCAATTACTGCAATCGTTACGCCTCACTTCACTCATTTTAGATCAATAATAATTAGATAATTTAAATAAAACTTACAATTTTCTATATGCTAGATTTTTACGGGTTAAACAATTTATTTCAAATAATCTATATATTTATATAAATAAATTAACATTATTTATTTTATAGACCGACGTCAAAAGTTTATTAAAAAGTAAACATGCAAACCATGAGCAAATTTCTTGATTATTTTATATAACAATTTTTAATTCAAAATTCTTATTTGTAAACCTCAAAAATATTAATTTTAAGTATTTTTAGCAAATATTAAAAGTATTTATAATATTTTTATCATTAACCTTAAGAACATTTTTCTACTTTTAGAGCTTAGGGAATAATATTTTGAAATTATGAATTTGACCAATTAATAACTTATTAAATAACTTATTAATAACAAGTTAAAATAACTTAGAAATTACAGTGGATTAATTAACAGTACATTTTTAATTTTGTAATGTATTGCTTAATATAAATCTATGGATGAACCTGCTTTGAATTTAAATAGATCTAGTTAGTAGATTTAGTAAGTAGGTATATAAACAATGTATATAATTTTTATTTCTTTATCACCAGTAATGAGGAAACTACAAAAATATAATTACTGCAAAGTAAATCTATTCACATCGTAAAAACGGTTCAGTCTGTTGAAAAAATCAAGTTGAATTAGCGAATTTTTCGAGATGATGTTAATGACGAGTTGAATAATATCTACACAGAAGCAGATCATTTAGAATTATAGCTGTTTGGAGTTGAACCTAATTCGTCAAGAATTCTTTATCAGAGACAGATAAAAAGACAAAGTTATGTTAAAGAATGGATTAAAATATGTTTACATTGATAAATATTATAGTCATAACATATTATGGGATTTTTGAAAAAGCTAGGACACTGCGGGACACTGGCGACACAGTTAAATTTACAAAATAATGTATATACAAAAATATAACGAAACATTAATCATTCCTCTTCTCAAAGTAGTAGGAACTGGATCATTGGAATCAGTTTGAAGAAGGGTCGTGGTGAGGTTTGAATGATCAGTACGGACTATGTGAAACCAATTGAAACTGAAAGATAAACGATTTGAACAAAAATTGGAGACAGGTTAGCAGAAATGAATCGGATTGGTTTGTAATTTTACGTAGATAGATATTATATCCAAGTGGACCAAAAATGCTCGTGTAAGTGGAGCTTTATTCTGTTTTATACTTTCAACTTAACATAAATAACAAATACCTAGTTACTAACGTCAGCAAAATAATATTTAATAAAATTGCAGCCTCAAATAACTCAAAATAATAAACATGTATTAATGTTAAAATCGCAGATCAAATGCATTATAAACGCGATAATTTCATGAAACCGGTTTTACGGAAAAACGCATAGAAAAAAGCATAATGTACGTGGACGCGGTGTAATTATTAATTTGTTATTATTTATCTGTCTCTTGCAGATTCGCTTATTATAATTTTTAAAATATAACTACTTTATTACTACGATGAAGTTTTCTTTAGGTCTTATAAACATCTTTGAGCCATAATCAAAAGAGATCTAATTTGAACAGCCATGAATATATTGGTTATATATATATAAGTATAAATAAATATCATTTTTTTAAAAATTACTATTTTGGAGTTAATTCATTAAAGTTTGTTCAATATCTATATATTATTTGCTTCATACCTATTGTTGTTTACATATTGGGTCTCTTTGAAATTTGTCACAAAGATACTCAAGACCATAGAGTACTAAGTAAAATTAAACTATGCTTATTTATGTAAATTATAAATAGTGTTTTAGGCTAGTTGTCTTTTTTTTATAAATATCAACAAATCTTAAGATACAAGGTAAAATAAAACTATAAAATATAAGATTATTTATGAATTATACAGATTAAGATTACATTCCATTTAGGATTGTGATTATTTTATTGTTATATTCCATATGACACAATAATTGTAAAACATTTTAACATGATAAATTTGTTTGTTTTGTTAAACTAATTCTGAAATCTTTCTGAAAATTTTGTGCGCGCAATAATTTCGATGTCACAGGTATAATTATTTTAAGAAGGAATAAATTATTATTTTTTTATTATTTATACTATAAAATTGTATAATTTTAAACCTTTATAGTATAAAATTATATACTTTTCCTATTTTTATTATATTCGCAAAATGAAGTGAATTTTTAAAACTTTATATTATTTATTAACTATTTATATTAACTCAAATATCTCATTAACATGGCATAATAAACATTATGTGTTATGTTAAGTACTACATTTATGTTTTATCATATAAATAGATATAAATTTTGAAAAACTTTCTTTTGTCTAAAATTGCTAATAGAGATACAGTCCAGACTGTATTCTATGTAGCCGAACAAGGATATATCCAGCATACATTATACATCCAACCCTATATCTTTCACTATAGTTAAATTAGAGTAATATTAATAAATTTCCAGAGTAATTATCATGGAATCCAGGCTGGGATACAATAAAACTAAAATTTTTATGCTATACATTTAATTGTAATAATTATTTAAAAATTTAAATGTATTAAACCCTTTTGCATCAATATTCTCAAAAATCCTTGGATTTTGACAAACATCCTCTAATGTCCTCAAATTTTAACAAAAGTCGTCAAATGTCCTATAATTCTAGAAAATGTCCTCAAATATTTGGCCTCTGGTCTTTTTAGAGAATTATTGTACATATTATTATGTTAAAATTAATTGTAAAATTAATTAAAATTAACTATTTTATTTTACATGTGTAATGCAATAAGTAATATTTTTTTACTGTATTACCAAAAATAAACTCAAAAATTTTTAGAGCTGATTGCTCATGAGGTGTCTTAAGGGTTTAATAGATTTTCCTGAAATTATTTTAAATTAAACTAAAAGTGCACACAAGCAATATTTTGCTAATCTTGAGAAGAAGCAATCTGCCAAGGTGTCAATGGTCAGTCACTATATGGTCAGTCACTATTGGCTTAATTCAATTATACAAAAAAATTATAACAAATCAATATATATTGGTTTGTTATATATTGACCAGTTGGGAACTTTTTATATCTTTTTAAAAATTTCTTAACTGGTCAGAAGTTCTAAACTGTTTGGCCAATTAAGAACTCAAAAAATATCTAAATTATGCCTTTATTGTATTTGTCAAATTGATTAATATATGGTATTAGTAAAATATTTTTTTTTAACAAAACTTATTTTTAAAATAGGAAAAACAGTTATTAAAACACAACAATAATTATTACATTATGAATAGCTAATAAGCCAATCAGTATATATTATAATATATATATAGACATATCAGCAAAATTAAATGAAAAATGCTGATATCCCTAAAAATCAGGTAGAAACAGTTATTAATCTTATTACAGGGTACTTAGTAATCCCCATTGTAATTCTATTTATTCTCCCTGTACATCAAATCATTTTATAGCATTTTCTACTGCAGCTATATCATGCAATAAATGTTTCCATAATTCATTAATAGGTTCAGCCATTCTGTACAAAAGCTTTTTTATTTTTATTATTTAATCATTGATTACTTATAATAAAGGTTTGACTTCTAGATCTTAACATCCCAATTTGTTATATTACATTATTCAAAGTCACAATTACACTGATTAGGTTTCATATACATATGAACAATTTACAGACAATTCGGCTCAAAAATACAACTCGGCCTATAAAGCCAAGGGACCACTATTAACCAATCAAAAATACCATAAAAATAGTTTGGCCAGTTTCCAGAAATAAATATATATTGTACATTATATTTAAATTCCTAAATTATATAATGTCAAAAAATAATACAAGGATAAATAGTTTTACTTACTATTAATGAGATTAATGAGAATCAGAGATCTAAAAAAAGCAACATGTTAGACTATTAGTTATTATTTGTAAATTTTGATTTCAAATTATAAAATTGTGTCTTATGGTTTGCATATTGTCATAGTATCTTGGGTTTTTTTACTCAGAGGAACAAAATTGAGTGAATTTTCCTAAAGTTTATAGATTGCAAAGTATCTTTGGCTATAGGCTCAACCACTGCCCAATGATTCTCTTCCGTGATTGAGTTCATTTATTGTACAGTGTATTTTTTATTGTGTAAAATGTCCCAACTTATCCAAAAACCATTCCCAACCATTATTATATTGTGATTTATGTAAGTAACCAAATTGAACTTTTAACTGTATCATAGGTACATTTGTAAGGTACCTATATGTTTTAAATTATTTATTTTTAATTATAATTTATGAAATGTATGTGGTAACTTATCAATAAAATGTTTTGTTTTGTTCTATTTTTATAATGTATGTGCATATGTATTTACACAATGCGCATTAAGTGTTTTTTAAAATAGTGTACAGTAAAAGGATTAAGTCCTATCAACATAATTATCAGCATGTTATACAAAGTTCCTGGAACATAATATAGATTATCTTAATTAGTAATCAATGATTAAATGTCAAAAAATGTTACATTTAATAATACTCTCATTTACCCACTCACAAGAATAATCTTGGACAAATCAATACAAAATTCAGGGTTCATATGGTCCTGGATTGTCCTTGAATAAAATATTTGTATACCAAATGTTTTAAATACTATTTGTGAATTATTTCCATCAATACATTCTTCACAAATTGAAAGAAGAATGAGTAATACAACCGTCAAGGCACAAAGTGGATGTCCAGTTGGACTCTGATCAAATTTCTAATGTAAAAACAATTGACATTGTGGTAAGACTATTCTTTGTAAATTAAGAAACATGAAAAGTCAGTGAATTTGTTTTTAACTCACTAAAAATTCCACCAACTTTCTGAAAATTGCTGGAAATGTCTTGGAATTTTATTTTTCAAAAGTATATGAACCCTGAAAATTATATATTTTATTATATATATATTCAACAATTTATTCCATGATTAATCTTTCATGTTAACCCAAAAAGTAATAGCTTGGAACAAAATGACAAAATCGTAGTAAAAGTTGTACCTTAGATTCCTCAAAAGGCAGCCTTTGATAGGTTTGTTTTTTAACAAGACATCACTATGTTAGAGAGTATCTTTAAATGAATGTGGAACGTTCTTGACCTGCTAAAACATTGCTCCAACATGGTTCTTGTACAGTCATGAGTTTAAAATTCAAGACTCCAAAGTAGGGTGGTTCCATTTTCCATTGAAAACCCTTTTATTTTGTATTGCTTCTTTTAAAACCCTCGATTTTTTAAATGTACACATATGTACAATCATTCTATACTATACCAATTTTTTTCATATCAATTTTTATAATTTAATTTTTTTTACAATATTAGTAATTACATTAAACCAGTTCTTTCAAAATTTATATTTATTTCAGATATTAATTTTTTTCTTCATATTTTTATATATAATAGTGATTATTAACAATATTTTGAATGTCATTTGAAAATCCCATGAATTTTTTCTAATTGACCCTTGCATTTGAAATTGGAAACCAAAAGAATTTTTTTTGAATATGAAAAAGTTTTGTGAAATACTTGTATTTTAAACTTAAATGAACTTTTAAAGAAGAGGAGTAGGACCTCATTTAAATCTGCTAATAGCTTGTTAAAAGATGCAGGAAAATGCAAAACTTCCCTTTTATTTATATTTTGAGCAGAACCTAAATGTCAAGGGCAAAGAAGTTGAGACCATACTATTCTGGCTAAGTTGCAAGAGCCCTGTTAAATGAATAATTTTATACAATTAAGTCAATTTATTTAGTAAATTCTCTGGATTATATTTAACAGTCTTTTATTTTAGCCAATCATAGTTTATTTATTCCAATGTTTATTTTTATGAAATTAGGTTATTTAGTGTAAGTTTAGTCAGTCAAAAGGTGCATGGCACATGACAGGTCGAGTTCTTTTCTAGGATTTGTTAAAATTGGCTATTGCTGTATGTGGGTTATATTTTTCTCAGTGTGATAAACTAATAAATGTTTGCTACAATATGACTTAAAATATAAAATTTTGTTAATATATATCATTTAAAATTATTTTTAAAGTGCCATTTCATATGTTAATTATGATATTTTATGTGAAAACTCTCCCCTTGAAAAATCACTGTGTCTAGATATATCTACTAAATATATTTCATAACTATTTTTATATAATGTATAATATTTATTCTTTTTTTGAATACCTTTATTTATTCTATTTATTTCATATTATTTTCCAGTAGTTATATACTAATTATAAACATGTAATAATTAATAAACACATAACTGAAGACTTCTATTGTATTAACATTTTAATTAAACATTTTTATATTTTTGAATTTTAAAATATATTTATTCAATTAATAAATTGAAAACGATATTTATTTTTCCAGAATCAAATGAGTGCATTTAATACAAATGACAAGATGATGGAAGCAGACAAAAGATTATCACTTCAAGGTGATATTTCATGAAATTATAATGTCCACTTATAATAGATAGATAAATTTTAATAATATGTTGACCTCATTTGATCATCTAATTTTAAACTGTTGCAAATTTAAAAGTTTCTAATATATCCTTCACATTTAGGCTGGTCTCGGGTTACCCTAGAAAAGAAGTTACCAAACTGTAAGGATGCTTGTATTGATGGACATCATGTTCATTACCAGTCTTCTTCAGATGTTATGGTCAGTCAAATTGTACATTTGAAGGTCACATTGTCTCCATTTCAAACCATAACTTTCTTTCATTGCAGTATTCAATGGACGATGTTAAGAAGCATTATCAAAACGGACTCATGCACCATACCCTGTTTCCTTGCTATTTCACATTTACCATTGAAACTGATTCCGAAAAAACAGAAGAATCCGATAACAATATTGAGACAACTAATTCATTAACCAAGGATGCTGAACATTCCGACCAACCGAAAAAAGACAAAACTTTGACGCCCTTGTTTGATGTTGTAAGGGGGACCTAGGCACTCTTACATTTTAAAACAGACCTTTTAGTCATTCATTATTTTCTATTCTGCATAAAACCTCGACCAGGATTTGGCTATATAAATCAAATACATTATTTTTGTTGCCTCTTTTGCCTATTATAATCATTTTAAATGCTTAATATTATATTATAATTATGTTAAACGGACCCCTTTTAGTTTTGTTTAATATGTTAAACATCAATATTAGAAAATTATTTTTTTAATTTCTTTCTGAAATATGTAAACAATATATCTATTTGAGTTTCAATGTATGCCATCTCGTCCATCAGAACTCGAAAGACAAGAATGCCTCCTCAGTCACGGAGAAACCGCGCATACAAGTGACTCTCTCCTCGCCCCCTGTCAAGGAAATTGTCGCCTGCAACTCCTCCATTACTGTCAACACAGACGACAACAATTTAGACTGTGGTGATGTTGAGATGTGAGCTCCTTTCTCATTTGTCACCTATTAATTAATGCATTCATGTTTATTGTGAAGATAATTAAATTAGAACTTCATTATTTTTAAATCACACGTTTCATATTGATTTCCTAGTTCTGAATCGCCAGATGATCCACCGACGATCAACAAGAATAGGAAACGAAAAGCTGATTCTATGGCTGAGAATGGCTTGTCCAAAGAGGCTGACCACGAAAGTTGTTGTCCACCGGCTAAGTTGTACAGAGTGGAGACGACAGACGACGAAGTCATTTTGATTGATAATTTTGAAGAGAGTAGCGCTCCTAACACAATCAAAACGATACCAAATATTTCACAGTCGGTTTCTGGTGTTACGCCTACAACAACTGTAGCTGCTGAAAAGAACACAACATCAACTGTAGCGGCTGAAAAGAACACAACAAGAACTGTAGCGCCTGAAAAGAATATAACATCAACTGAAGCGGCTGAAAATAACGTCAATAGTAGTTCCGCAGTGAAGGCACATAACGGATTGAATACTGTTGATACGGATGGAGAAAGTGGCAAGTCAGAGACCACCAACCGGAAGAAGGCACAGGTGTGTATTAATTTCCTCCATCATTTTGAGTGGTTACAATATTACAAGCTGGGTCCGCCGTGTCAAAATAGGAATAAGTTGTTAGGAAATTGTGTCAAAATAAATTTTTTACGTAAAATAAAATACAATATATTATATAGCTATTATTTAATGCATTCTTAGCTTTAAAATCCATACCTACATTTTGAATGTTTCGCGCTGTGTACAGGCTACGGGGTAATAGTCATGACCACTCATATATATTTAATTTCTGTTAATTTATTATTTTAGGGTGGGTGTAATTTGGGTATAAATATAGACATTTTACTAAAATGTACAGACAAAGTGATAATTAGCCTAGGTTTTATTATTTGCATTACACACGTCCTTTACAAAAAACACATGTAAAAATCCGATATTAAAAAAATAGGATTTTTAATATATATATATATTTGGTTTTCACACGAAAATCAAGACAAGTAACCCGAATACCCGATAATTGAGCTGGCACCCGAAGAATAGAATTCTAATTAAACCTAAAAATATTTTTTTATGATTTAAAAGGATATGTCTATAACTCAAACTCATACTTAAAAAATAAAATTTTTCGAAGTACATATTATGACCTATATTACACATTATTATTTTACATTTTACAAAAAACGGACTAGTTTATCTGCACAGACTGTAAAAGTTGTTACTAAGTCGTGCCTTTCTGCGAAGAATATCTCTAGTGCAGACTTTAAGGGCAGACTCCTACAATTGGCTGCTGTTGCCAAAGCGGCATATTACCAACGTGTCAAGGATCAGAAACGTCTGGAGGAGATAAAGGCCAAAGAACAGGAAGAGAAACGCATTTTATTAGAGTTTTCAGAGAAAAATAAAACCAACAGTAAATTAGTTGCACTCGAAAAGGCTGTAGTGGACCAATACACACAGATTCAAGAAGCCCTGAAACAGAAGGCGAAGATATGATGAAGATACAAGAAGACACCCTCAAAAACATTCAAAATCCGATTATGATTTGAACCGTCTTTTGAGGGAAAAAGAAAAAATGGACAAGGAGAAACAAGTTATGTCAGAACGTGTTTTACAAAATGTATTGAAGAGAAAGGCCACTGATGCCGGCTGCAGTTCATCATATAAAATCCCCAAAAATACCTAACTGTACACTAAAAATGCAGAACTAACATTTATTATGTTCCCTGGTGATAAAGTATATATTTTATTCATCTACTCTTATATGCCTTTATCTACAATAATCTACTTCATTATTTCTATATGTACTACCTACTTTACCTACATCGCTCTTACCTAGCATTATCTCCATAACTGTTGCCATATATCATATAATATTGTCATTAATATATTAAATAATAAAAGGCATATGCATATTATATAATGTTTGAATTATGTAGGTAAATATTAGCTATATTTAGCTCTTTATTATTTTGCCCGAAAATTATCAACACACCGAAAAATATAAAAATTGTGAATCGGATCTCTGTATATTACAAAAGTATAAAGTTATGAAAAATTAACATTAAGGTGGTTCACATATTATATGTGTAAACTATATAATTTCTAAAGGGAAGTTAATCATTTTAAAATTTTATACCCAAATTACCCCCACTACTATAATTTCGAGTCACAGAAAAGAAGTCTCGTAAATTTTGGTAATACAGTCGGTAGTTCATAAAAAAGATATAGATATTATGGATAAAAAATGTATGTGTCAAAATGTGACAAGTGGCGGACCATCCCTGATATTATTAAAGTTTGCGTTTTAATCAGTTAACAGAAACCAACAAACAAGAAAATGATTGTATTATTGAATCTTTAAATAATATCTGTCATTTTTTGCTACTAGCTTTTTATTCGTTATCTTCACGGTGTTCTAACTGTTGTATTTATTGGACCGTAAATATAAATCTATCCATTTCATCACACTTGATTGCTCTTCCGACCATCGAAACATGCAGGTACATGACGGTGCAGTGCTGGAGGAAGTTGGTCTCCTCATCGCAATCAAACGTCGAGTCTCTTGGTTCCGACCATGCTCCCCTGATTGTCAGGTATCACTGAAAAGTGAGTTGCATCCCTGCTTCATGTGCCAGGTGCTCTGGCATTCCGAATGTGCTAAAAAAGATTCCACTGGACTATTCGTCAATCACAGCAGATTCTATTGCCCGGTAGGTCTTCTTGTTGTCGACATTGAAACTAAAGTGCTTTGTAAACAAAATACTTCCCAATCACCAACATGATCCTTCCAAATTTAGACGTTTTGGTCACTATAATTTATAATTCTAATATAGTTTGTTGATGACACAAGTCAATTGTTTCAATTACGCATGCCCAGTGACCCAGATCTTGCACTTCTTATAAGTTGACTTGTTATTCTGTTCAAGATCTTATAAGTATAGCTCAGTATTGTACGTCAACCTATGCATGCATAACAATATGTAAACATGTTTGAATATTATTATCCTCTCTCCTGTATTGTTAAGTCTTAAGTCAATTTAATAAAAATGTCGAAAATTAATCTTCATTTAATAAATATGTTATTATAGCTCGGCTTTACAATGGTGTTACTTTGAATTTTCCCTCTCCAACAGAATTGTCTTCGACTGGATAAATTTCGGTCTACCAGACGCATGGCAATGGCGATACGGATGGAGCAGGAACTCTCCAAAACCACCAACAGCAAACTACTTCAAAAGCCACAAAATCCTTCCAATCAGCCGGCACCACGCATAAATTTGGTTAACGCAACAAATACTGCGTCAACAACTCCAGTCGCCGCATTAGCAGCTAAGAATCGACCTATACTCACTCAGATCACCAAACAACAAGACCCCAAAGCCAACAAGCCTGCATCAGTCTTTGTGAAGGTTTTGCATCCGTCTTTTCTCTATTTGTAGTAAAGCTACTGTTTAGACTTGGACAATCGGATTCATTATTCAAATCTTTCTTAATAAGATTCTAATTTTTATACTCTAAAATAAAAATATAACAAAATATAAACACCAAGGACATTTGCTAACCAAGCAACCAATGACCTTGAACCTTTCAGAGATGGTGTATAACATCTTTAGCAACCTTTCTGTAAAAATGTATCGATTTTATGCGTTGTCGAGTCATACCTGGATAGAAACCAATTCACGTTAAGATGACAGCAAGCTTACAGTTTGAAAATTTTAATATGCCGCCATTTTAAAAGTATGTCATTGGTTACCATGACAACTAGGGTTCTTGAAGGTCATATAAGATGTACCCTCATGCCAAATTTCATAAAGATCGGTGGTTATTTCTGTCTGAAATATCACAACTAAGCTTTCAGTTTTTACTTTCGCGATGGTGTAAACGTTTTATGTGACTGTCTTCTTTAACAAATAATTTTTCTTTTCAGACGCCACCAAGAGCTTTTCACTTCAGGTTAAGGAACAGTGCTGTTAAGAAGACTTCTACCAACAATATGATTCTTCTTACATTGCCAGAGGTTTGTTACTTACTGATATTTTTGCATTGGTGCAGATATTCTTCAAAAATTATGTTTCTGTTCTTTAAATATCTTTCTCAGGTTTCAGGACTTAATGAGATTTTGAACCTGCCAACCTGCTATTTACGAGCGAACAAGCAGCGCTATGAGGTTAAGCCACCCAATGTTGGTTACATCGACAAGTTCTTCCACATTTTGCTCCCTGTTCCTCCACCCTTACACGAGAACAACCTGCTCATTGTCTCTCTCTTTGACAGTGTTCAAGCTTCGGTGATGGACGATAAGATCAAGGTATTCAGAATGGTCTTTTCGTCATTTATCATTCCTCAATACATTTATTTGAAATATATAATTGAATAGGAAAAAAGATTAGTTTTAGTGTAAACATAGTATTTTGTTATTATTGCCAAATAATATATTATCATCTTTACAACTTGAAATAATGGAACAACTATATACTATATTAAAAATATGCATGGTTGCAGATTTCAAAGTACACGTTGGACATCCTAGAGATTGAAAAGACAAAAAAATCTTTATTGGCCAAGGCCAACTTGGTGTTAAAGCCAATTATCCACAACACACCAACGATTGCCCCATTACCAACGTCTAACATTGCGCGTAGCAATAACTCTCAATTTCGAAAACGTGTGGAAACATCTCTTATGACTCAGAAGTTGGCGCTGCCGTGGACTTGTCAGAACTCTTTCAAGATCTTGGATCCAATATTGGATCATCTTACCACAAGAGATGTGCTGAACTGTCGCCTGATATGCAAGGCTTGGAAACGAATTGTGGATACTCATTCATTTGTGAGTAAAGAAATGCGACCTTCGTTATAATTGCTATATATTAGTTTAAAGTATTGTACTACTTCTTATTTTACAAGTAGTATGTAAACTAATATTAATTTTAAAAGTAAATATCTTGGTTTTATTGATATTTATTATAATTTTTTAGTGGTCACGCATGTCACTCTCTCATAATAATTGTCAAGTCAACCGTGACATGGGCAAGTTCCTTTACCGTCGAAATTGCCGACAACTGGATCTGGAGTGTGGCACCTCAGTTGCTATGCCCAAACTCCTAGACTTCTCTCGCTCTCTATGCGATTCTATCACAATGCTGACGCTAGATTTTTTCACTTTTGGTTTGGACAACCCCAAGTATATCTTAACATTTTTAAAGAATTAGCATTAGATATATTATGAACAATATGTACAAATTGCATGTTTATAGGAAGACATTTCCATTGACCTCGTTGCTACGCAACTTGGAGTGTCTCACTGTTCTCAAGGTGACTGCAAGTGCTTGGCTTCAACTAACAGATCCAGACATCGAAGAAGGGCACACGATCAATTCTTGCCTTCGCTTTCTGGTGAGTCGTTTGTATTATAGCAGTAATTACTCAGACATTACTAAAACCCACTCCCCTCCAGGTCCTTGAAGATATTGGTAACCCAGTGTCCATCTTCCGATATCCATCATTTTCTCTGCCAAATCTCAAAAAGTTGGCGGTTGGAGATGCTTCCCATATCTCTTCCATGGTGAGTTATAGATTTATCGATTACTTTTACTGATTATCGATTGCTCTTATTGATTTATCTTTGTATGTCTAGGGCGACTTTCTATTGGACCAAATCGAAGAACTTGGAATTGTATTTTCAAGCAAAGTGGACATTAAAGATTTTTCCTGGGTTGCCCTTCTTTCCAAGTAAGTTTTATTTGTTGCCTTACTTTTATTTATTAATTTACTCATACGTGTCTTCGCTCTTTATCTCTACCTCAGGCTTCGCAGGGTACGGATCAACGGTCCAATTGTTGACCAGAAATTGGTCAATTTGATTTCCTCCTTCTCAGTTTTAAAATCTCTGAATTCTATTACTATATCTACTGTCCGGCCCAATAAGGTATCTTCATGTCATAGTGCCTGTGTAGTGTAGTGCTATGCATTCAAAATGGATTTTACCTCAACTCGTGCCAATCTAATTAATAGATTTAAATTATAATTCTATATTTCTTTCATTTAGACTTTTAAAAAGTCAATAAATTTGTGATAAAATTTTAGTTTGAGAGCTCTTTCGTTAATTGTAATAATTTATTTCTTATCCTACTCACATTGTGCTCAAGTAGCATATCAAATTATATACTATTTTTTTATATTTTCCAGAATGAAGCGCATTGGAATGAAAAGTTATGCAATTCATTTCCCGATCAACTCAATGATATCTCTTGGGCCATATCCTCCAGCACTGAAACGGACGAGAACGGGGACATTATCGTATCAAAAGAGACTCCGAAATCTGACGCTACCAATGACAACACAACCCAGCCTGTTACTTCAAATGGCACAGATTCGGCTACAAATGATGATGATGCTCTGGAGAATAATCCCAATTTTATTACTTTTCACAATCTTTCAGAGCATATTAAGAAAAAGTACCCAAAAACTTCAGTAACGGTTGTAGATATGGACGAGTCTCTTTGAAATCTCCACAAAAACCCTTGATTCATAACTGTTATACCAGACTGTGTGAATATTGGCAGTATATGAGATATAAATTCATCAATTCTATAATATATTTACATTAATGCATTTCAGTTTTGACACTCTATTTTTCTGTATTTATAACTGTTCTTCGCTGTTGTTGAATTATCCAATTTATAAAAATAATCAGTTATACTAAGAAGAATTAGTAGACTTGCTAAATGATCTTTTATAGTGCACAAAATAAATTATATTTTAGTTCACTTAAATAGAACTTTGGCAATTGATTGTAGAATATTCCTGTTTTTATTCAATTAATAGTTTGATTTTTATTAAACTCAATAACGTTTTATATTTGTGTCAATACACTAATATGAGAAACATCCAAAGATATCTAATTACGAGATTGTAATGTTGTCTTGTTTCATGATTTTAAATAAAAATCACAATTTCTATATGCAATTTTTCCTTCTTGTTTGACTTAATGTTACATATAGCAGTACATTTACAGCTGCTTTGTCTATGTGCACTTAGCCTATAGATTACAGTCTGATCAATCACTAATGAAAACTTCTTTTTTTATATGGAACTATATTGTGTGTTAGAATTAGTATTTTAATTACGTGATGTCATAGGTGCTGTTAATTTGATACACTTGTATCTTTTACAATATGTTTTATTAGTTTTTTAGTTTAAACCAGACTTTTACTAGATCTGCAATTTAAAATTCAATTTGATTAGTTATTTGAAATTATAGTAAACAGTTTTAATGATCCGGGATTCAAGGTAAAAATAAAGGTTAAATTATGTTCCTGAATTATTTTTGAAATCATTAAAATGTTTATGAGAAAATTAATATTTTAGTTCGGTGGACTTATAACAGATACAATATTTTGGAAGTTGTATTGTATGTTTATTAAGCTTATTCCATTTTAGAATAGCAGGCATGATTCTAGATATATTTTCCAATCATTAATTAATAAAGCGTTCTGTTGGTAGCAAAACTTCAAACAAATAAGAAATGTGGTGTTTTTTAAAAATTGAATATTGGTTTATACTGAAAAAACTGGATTTCTATTTGAAGGTGAAAATTTGTCTTGGAAGTTCTCTGAAAACAAAATTGAATTAGTGAAACTTTCGTTTTATCTTTTTTATATTTTTTTATCAATATTTATCAATTATATCCATGTTTGTCCAATATCATTTTAAAATATATTAATGTATAAATATAAATGGTTACTAAATATTTCTAATTTCACTCTAATATAATACTTCAGAAAGCCAACATTTAAAAAAAGTTTTTATGGGTAGAATTTATTAAACGGTGTGAAAATGTGATAATCTATTTAGTTTTAATATAAGACATTCTTTTAATTTGCTAAAGCTTAATGTGTTTTTCAACTATCTTTTTAAATGTTAATCTTCTGAATAAAATGAAAATAATTCAAGGAATATAAAAACAAATTTTTAATCATGTTTTAACATATTTATAATTATATTATAAGCTTGCATTATATTGATTGAAAAAATCTTTAGCTTCTATGCAAGTATGTGAAGTGGCGTCAGAAGGGGGGACATGATTTATTGACACTATACAGTAAAATTATTGATTTTTGAAAATAATGAATTAAAATTGATTTTGCAACAGAAGCTCTTTGATTTTTTTTATAATTTCCGCTAATAGAGAACAAAGCTTAGCAGAATACATACAGCAGAGGAATACTACGATTGGTTCCAACTATGTATGTAGATTGTAAAATAATGACGTAAACGTTTTGTTGTCTGATTGGTTGAAAAATCTCCGTTGTGATATATATTTCTTTTTTTCTGGTAACTTTTACTGATTTAATTTTTATGAGATTCCTCCATCTCAACTATGTCGGCTTCAGAAGAAATGAAACCGTCAGACACAGAACCATCTTCCAACCCTGAAAAAAAGATACGTGGATGTTGTTTCAGCACAGGTCCTGGTTTTAAACGCTTTGTGGTCGCGTGGATGACATGCATCGGGCTAATGCTGGTATTGGCCATGCGCTGTGAAATTGGTATCGCCATTCTCAAAATGACCGAAAAGCATAAGACCAAAATTTTAGTTTCAAATGCGACGGCGCCGGAGAAAGAGTTTAAATGGGTGGTCCACAGAGAGGTCAACTGGTCGCAACAGAAAATTGGCTACATTGAGGCGGCCTTTTTCCTCGGCTACATGCTCTTCAGTCTTCCTGGCGGATTCTTGGCCACCATTTTTCCGGCGACACGTGTTCTTGGCGGAGCAGTGATAACTACGAGCGCGATCAACCTTCTCATTCCGGAAGTGATCCACTTCACAGAGAACTTTCTCTGGGTCTTCATTCTTCGCTTTCTTCAGGGTATTGCGGAAGGCTGTCTCTACCCAGCTGTGCATGGGATCTGGCGGTTTTGGGCGCCTGCTTTCGAGCGTTCTAAACTGGTGACCATTTCCTTCTTTGGAATGGCATTGGGACCGATTATTGGCTATCCACTAAGTGGGATTCTGATTGATGTTCTCAGCTGGCCTGCAATATTTTACATCTACGGGTCAATCGGAATACTCTGGGGTATTGTCTGGTTGTCTTTTATCCGCGACCGACCTAGCAATGACCCGCATATATCTCCTGAAGAGCTCGAGTTTATTGAAGCCTCCAATGCGCACGTGATTGTCCACGCAAAAGATATCCCCTGGAGACATATCTTTACCTCAGTTCCAGTCTGGGCCATTGTTGTGGCCAATATTGGACGCAATTGGACTTATCAATTCTCAGTGTCGGGTTTGCCCACCTTCTTTCATGATGTGTTTGTTATTCCCACGGAGAGAATTGGTATTTATTTGTCATCGCCTTACATTCTCATGGCTGTACTAACACCCTGTAGTAAGTGTAATAGCGTTATTTAAACTATTCGTACGTATAATATATTTATTGATAGACAATATTATATAGCAATATGTATTGCCATAAAAGGGACATACAAGTCTTAATACGGATTACATTTATGAACCGCCTATATTTCCGCAAGTGTTTGATTTTAACAATCTTGTCTGATTTAAATTCTAAAAATTGGGTCAGCATTTATTGGTTAATCATTAATTGAGTGGGATCTCATAGCGTTACTTATAACAAGTTTCGTCTTTTTGCATTTAAATGTGAAACTAATTAATATTAATAATAATAATGTGAAAGTAATAATTCTATAGGTCATATATGTAATGTAGTTTTGAATGACCATACCCTCCTTAAATAAATAATATAGGTTTTTCCGGTCAGCTTACCTATAGTATTTGTTCACCATTTTAAATAATGGATTCATACAAATTAAGTATATTGGTTAATTCTTCAATCATTGTAATAATGTAGTCGATCAATTAAAAATGAAAAAAAAACTTATCACAGTGTAAATAAATTATTTTAACTAAGATAAGTAATGTTTTCATTTCTAAATTGTTGGACTAAATTTTTAAAATGATTGAACGATTTCTGGAATGCATTATTTTAAATGGTGAACAAACACCCTATCTGAGCGCTAAAGCCTATATAACTAAACTCGATATTCTCCTCATATTTTATTTTAATGTTTATATCGTAGATTGATTCTTTCATATTAATCTATAGCAACATTACAACGATTGTTCGATCGTTTTTATCACTATAAATATATAGCTGCATACGGTTTTGGGTATGTCTATCGTTTAGACATTTTGATAAATGAAATTAATTTCCTGTTTGGGTAGAATTATTTTTTTATATAGTTATATGACAAAATTATATATTTATAGATTCAATCCCTCAAATAAAAATTGAAATTAATTACTTCATCACATGGCTATGACAATAAATGCATTCTTAATAGTCAAACATAAAATTAGTTTTGTGATTTACTCCGGTCGTAAATCAAGACAAGGACCTTCTATTTCAGAAGATTTTTTCCTCAGCATTTAAGAAATACAGAACCTACTTGTTTCCTAAAAAAAACGATCACATACTTAAACGGTATGTAAAGATTGCAGAAGAAATTCATTTTACAAGAAAATACAACATGGCAGAATTTATTAAATTATTATTACATATTTTGACAAATCTAAAAAACAAATAACATTAAACACTTTTTGCAGTTTTAAATATTTTATATTCTTTATATTTTGACAGTTTGATCATTTAATGTATTACACATGTTACATTTTAAACTTTTTATAAATATAATCATTATTATTTAGATAAAATTATTGTTCAATGAAACAGAAATAGACCATGAATCAGAAGGCCAATTATAGTGTAACACAGATGAATTCAGTAATAAAATAATCATTTTATTGTCCATTTTTTTAGAAACATCACTACAGTCATATTTGTTGGTTAAATTAGCGAAAAAAGAGAGTGTTTCGGATAAATTGTTTTTAATCTATCGAAATATTCTAAAAGAAAATGCTTCCCTTGCAGGTGGCCAGCTTGCTGATATGTGTGTGCGGAAGAAATGGCTCACTTTGAGGAACACCCGAAAGATGTTTAATTCGGTGGGGTTTGGGGTGACTGCTATCGGGCTCTTTTGGATCGGCTTTGTCACCAAACCCTGGCTGGGATTTGTCACTATTACTATCGCTCTTGGTAAGTATAAACTAAAAAAATTATTGATTAATTGATGTTTATTGATATTTTTGCCGTGCAATATAATTTATTTTAAATAGTGATAAATTAAAATAAAAGCTGTGTAATTATCGATGCTCTTATTTAGAAATAATCAGCAATCGAAAAATAGAATATAAGTAATCAATAAAGAATAATCAATTATCAAAAAATTATATAAATTTTCTATAATCCATAAAATATGGTATCATATAAGGCTCAATATTTTAATTATATGGTTGATATTAATATTTATTATGTAAACTTCAAGAACTTCAAAAACTTCAAGAAATTCAAGAACTTTTCGAAGTAAAAAAATGTTTTGATCGATTCGAAAATTGGATTGTTATAAAAGATTAATAGTCGATCCTTATGATTATTTTACTGTTAATCTGATTTGCTCAGTAGAAATAAGCTGAAGAAATTTACTAATTCATTTCTGTTACGTTCCAGATGTCTAATTTTTCGTCTTTAAGAATTATTCCTAGTTCCACTAATTGATAACATAAAACACGACATTAAAAATAATTTAATACAAATTATTCCTAATCTAGTAAAAAAAAACAATAAAGTCTTTACATATCGAGTAAAATTAATAAAATAAAAATGTTGGACGAAACTCGGTGTATTTTTGAATTTTCGCTGAATTTTACATGGAACAAAATAAAATTTGAACAAATGATATTGAGACGACAAAAACTATCAAAGTCCAACCTTTGCATGAGGGTTTAGTAATGAAAAGGTTCAATAAAATCCAAAATGTCCTATTTTGTGACAAAACATAAAATGCAAACAATCACATAATTTTCTATTTAAATTTCTACTAGAAATAATAATTGCTTTTCCATTTTTTAATTTTTGTTTAATACTGATATTTGCATATTTAAATTATTTTATTTATGAAAAAAATTTTAATTAGATTTTTTTGTATACTCGTTAGATTTCTGGACTATAACTGTTTAAGTCGATGAATATTATTAAAAAAGAGGTAACTTCCCATCCAATTAGAAAATAATCCCCACTGTTCTACGAGGGTGGAAGGTATTACACATCTTCTTGTTACCCTACCCTTACCACTGGTGTTCTAACCATCACCTCATAAATGTAACGATAATATAACTGGATTGAGGACAAAAGGAAAAATATCGATTAAAAAGTTTGTAATGATAACATTAAATTATCCTGATGAATATATTTTGAAGAACTGACAAATCAGGGGTGCTTCGGGTTTATTGTCTGGACGTAATTAATTAATTAGCAATTTACCCTATTTACAATATTGAAGAATAAAATAGTTCATTATTATTACATTTTAAAATTATTAAAATATTTTTTAAATTTACTTTATAATCAATTAACTTTAAAAATCAAAATAATATAAATATCATTATTAAATAAAATAAAATAAAAATGTCAAATAAAAGTAAAAGTAAAATAAAAAATATACACTCAGTTTAAAATTTAGCGTTACTAAATTTAATTTATATTTAAAACGAAAAATATTTTTTTCGTTTTTTCTTATTAAACTGAAATTTAATTTACAAGTGTGTAATCTTAGTGCCTAATGGTTCATTTGACACCCAGTTTTCAAAATCTGATTTAATTTTTTTATACATTTTGTAATTGATTGTATATTTTTATTACGTGCCTCTCTAAAACACTCCAACCATTAGATATAACAACGGCTTTAAGTTAATAAAATATTTTCATGCAAAATTTATTGCAGCCTTATTTTCATTATTGTCAGGAGGGAATTTTGTATGATTATCTTTTAGATTCAGAAATGAAAATTATAGATGTTGTTGTATAATCATAATGTGTTATGTGACAAAATACATCGCATAGGGGATTTTCTATTTCACAGCGAAGAAAGAAAGAAAGATTAAAATTGTATCTTTTCAGGATTTTTTTAGTAAATTAGAAGCTATGTAAATTCAATGGCTTTTGTACATCGCCAAATTAATGGGCTGTATGATCAGGTCTTTATGAAATGTTTGAATAAAAATTAGTTCACTGATTTATATGATACTAATTAACGATAATAACAATCTGATAACAGTGGTTTAAAGTAAGAAAGTTATAAGGTGATTATAATAAAAGAATTTTTACATAAATGATATAAAATACAAAACTTCCTAAATAATATGTTGTTAAAGAATTAACTTAAAAAGGAGTTTTGTAGTTTTAAGTGATCAATGATCTATTTATGTGTCCTCCAATTGTGACAGCTTTGTCACGTACTTGTAAAAATAAATATATTAAAATGTTGATATACAATTATTTCACGAAATAAAATATGATTGAATTTATAGATTGGATTTAGTTACACAATAAGTTAGTCACACAAAACAAAATTTTAAAGTGTATTACATAATTTCAAATTTAAAAAAATGAATAAAAAATTCTGAAAGCAGATGTATATATGCAGATGCCCCATTCTATTTTGTGATCTGATTTTAAATATTTTGAAAGAAAATCTCATGATGTGATGATATTCGGTCCAAAATTCCTAACCTATATATAGAGCTCAGATTTTAGTGATAGATAAGAATTGAAGTATATCAGCTGAAACCACTCAGCTCCTTTTTCAATTTCGTAAATTAGGAATATTTTAAAACGTTCAAAAAAGAAATGAATACATTTTTATAAACTGTTGGTTCAAACATGAACAACACAAATATTTATTAAAAGTTACAATTAGTTCAAATTTCATTTTATTTTGAAATGTATTTTAGTACACAAAGATTTCGATCAAAAAATTAAATTTATGTCTTTAACTAATAACATTTACATTTTAATGTGGACTTAAATCAAACATATAGAAAAAGATTCTTTGCAAAATGAGATATCTACAAAGACGTGAAATCTTCATGCTTGCAGCCTGTAAAGATAATATAATAAACATGAACGATTTTACTTCAAGATATATAAAACGTATCACATATGTTTCATCTTGTAGAAATAAATCAACTTAAATATAGCTACGAATTTACATAAAACTTGAGTTAGATAAAGTTAAATCTTTTTTATAATCTTTTATATAATTTAATGGATTAAATATTAGAGATGTTGAAATACTAGATGTTAAAATTATACTTCATAATTTACGCTTATAATAATTAACAATTTTATTAACAAGCATCAGTAATCTGATATAGAAAACGACCCCGAAATTTTACTCATTGGCGATAAAAAGCAGACAGACAAAACATTTAATAGCAAGGATATAATTGTTAGTGGTCCAGTAAAAGCTGTTTTATCAGATAACGATTTATTTTATGTGATAACCTGCTATCTAGCCGAGTTAATGTGAACAGCAAATTATCTCTTTGTTCTAATTATAATTGCTATTTGCAATTAATTTTTTAATAAAATTTAAAACTGTGAAGCAGTGAATTATTGATTAATTATATCCTATAATAATGTAAATTAAAAACATTGAATGAATTAAGGATAAATATTAAGAAATATGTGGATGTATATTTTACATTTAAATTAATAAGGATTTTTAAGAATGTGTTTTATGAACCAACCAAATAATGTTTTTGTGTATTTTTCAATTATAAAGCGATTAATTAAATGGTTACCGTTAAAATTTTCTCTACAAAGTTATCATTAATGTTATCACTGACTTTATATGCTAATTGAAGAGTTTTCACAACCGACGCTATTAATATCGTTATAATTTACTCTTATGTATTATTTATGTGTAAACCAATTTATAAATATATGCATATTTACAAGATATTTCAGTATTTCGAGCCAGTTAGTTTTAAATGTAAATATGTTGTGAAATGGAAATTTATCGTCTAAGTTGTAAATATTATAATTAAATCACAAAAATTATACCGATATTTAAATACATGGACACTAAAAATAGGAAAAAGAATTATTTTGTTACATAATGTTTGCGAATGACATAATGAGTTAAGTCAGTTTTATGCTTTAGGGTAAATATATTTTATTTAACAGAGTGGATATTGGAGAAAGTTTTCTTAAGACATCCTTAGAGGACAAAACTGTCAATTATTATTGTCCAAACTTCAGAATTGGATTTCCTTCTTTGTTAATCATATTTTTATTTTTAAAAAAACATGATTTTCTTCTTTATACAATTTGAATAAAAAAATATATACAGTTAATTATTTGTAGTTAACAATTTTTGCATCGTATTTTTAAAGATATTGAATATAAACTGTAACTTGTGATGTATAAATATTAACTAACTATTGAATATATGAATAAAAGAATAATAAAATGAAAAATTGTTCTACCATCATTATCATTGGTTTTTATATTGTCTCTCAATTAATGTTTTATTAACTGTATAGTTGACTATCATACTAACTGACTGGTATAATTGTATGTGTGGAGTAAAATTGTCAGCAACTGTAATGATTCTGCAGGATGAGATAATTCTTATGTCTAGAATTCAAAATATCGATCGAACAAGCTAAGATAATATGTGATAATTTGCAAGGATAATTTGTTTAGACATTCGTAGAAGCTTTATATATTTTTTAATTAAAATCCTATCTAATTATATTTAATCTATCTAATATTGTTACAAATTCGTTTTTTTTAAACTAACATTTAAATCGAACCCTTGTTAGCGGTTTTTAGATTTTTAAATTTTTAGTAATTTAATTTCAATGTTAATTTGCACTGAGATTTTTATTATATTATTTTCTGTTTTTTAAATAAACTACATTATTTTTGTAAACTTTCTTCCGTAAATCAAACTTATAAAAATTCCCTGAAAGTATAATTGTTGCTATAGACAAGTGCAGTCTGCATAAAAACATTTTCTAAGTAATTTAGATTTTCATTTGACTCCAATTCTAAATGTTTTCATGATAAAACAAAACGAACATTAGGCCTAAACATCAAAAGCGTTTCTGGAGTAGGAAGACAATAAATTATTGCAAAACATGATTTTTGAGAATGCCTAATTTTGTTATTAACAAAATAATTGATTCTGTAAATAATAAAATTTGAAGTTGTTTGGAGAAACAATTCTCGATTAGTTATCAGATAACGACCCCGTCCTTCAGTAAATCTTGTTGTGTTTCAAAATTCATTTCTCTCTGAATTTTTGGAAGTCATAGTTAATATGTAGTCATTTGGAATTATTATCCTTTATGAATAATATTTCCCTTTAAATAATCGAAAACAGTGGTTTTCAGATAAATTATCGTATTTAAATTTAATTATCGTAATTAGCCGTTATTTGGAAACTTTGAAATATTATTAAAATTCAAAATAAATTAAATTTACTTAAAATTGTAACTTTAATATTAATTATAAGACTTATAATAACTGTTGCATGTATTGGTATTGGGTATCAAGCGACATATACTAAGACGATATGTTTTTTTATTTATTTATACGATTTACTTTCTTAGATCCTGATATTCAATAAATAATGTGTATGATATTATTCTATTAGTCGCTTCAAAGATTCTTTAACACCACGTTTTTCTTTTGTTCTCTCATGACGGGTGCAGTGCACACTTATATATAATTTTTAATTTAATTAATAATTGTGTTTGTCCCTTCCATACAAATAATGCAGATTATCTCTGCACGACAGCTGGTGGACAAAAGGCAATTAGGCCAATATTAGGGCAATGTGTCTATAATCGGCTTATATAGTCAGCTAGCCATATGTATATAATTCCATAATAATCAAAATGCAAAAGTGTTCTTAGACTCTGAAATAATTAAATTTCTGTTCATCCGACAATGTTTGATTTTTTACTTACTATAATTATAAACAACTGTAAATTCGCACATTCAGTAAATTTATAACTATGTTTATTCTTTTAACCTCTTACCGTCGGGACGATCAAGGTTTGATACAGAGAAAAAATTTTACTCACCCAGCACGGGATTCTATTTTTAGTATCAGAAGACTCTGATTGGCTGATATGTTATGCCTCTTTCCAAAGAAATTTTTGAAAGTATTCAATGTCTGATTCGTATAGACTGATCCTTAAAAATTGTCCTATTTTACAGAAAATGACTTTAAAAAAATGTCCGTAAAAACGTTCTTTTATTTAACATTATAAAAACTTATAATATAATTCCGGGAATTTTAATTACCATGAATCACAGAGTAGAAAACGTGACAATTGGAAAAAATTTAAAAAATAGTACAACCTGATTCTCGAATTAATATTTTTTTTTATATAATTTACTTTCTAATCCAGTTAAATATTTCCATTTTTTTAAATATGTTCTTTAGGTAAATAATACCTTTGTATAGCGAGACCGCGACCAAAAAAAAATTAATAATAAATAAATAAAAAATAATAATTGTGAAAATATATCCTATAATTTTGTTTAATAAAATCTCTATACCTGACTTGTTGTTTAAATTAATGTTTATATTTCGACTGGACTTTATTAATGTTTTGCTAAATTAAAAAATTTTTGATTCAAATAAAAATTATTATATTTATTTTGATGCAACTTACATAATTATTTATATTATTAAAAACATTTTATTTATAGTTAAGTAGCACAAACCTTTTTTCTTTAAAGATCCAATCAACTCTAATATGATATCCATATCATAAATAATATAGAACATTATTCTTGCACCCAAGTACGATTATATTTCATTTTTGTTTTATGGGACAATATCTAATTATACTTTCTGAAACCATCTCTATAAATAATGCAAACACATTTCCCATGGGTTGTTGTATGACTGAATAGGCATTGGAAGTGGAGGTATACAAACTATTTTCTTATAAGCCAAAAAACCAAAAGTATCCATGGAATGTCGGATGTTGTAGTTATGCAGAGTATATCAGTAATACACCCAGAGTGATAGATTTCTTTTGTTTAGTTAATTATAGCAGTCCTAAAATATTGCGTAGGTAGTACAAATGGAAGATGAATCATATTCTGGGATTATATCAATTATATTAAAATATTTTTACGTTCGAGTGAAATGAAGCAAAAGTTATCTTTTTGGTAACAAGGTAAGCAAGTTTTTAATCTGAAAGAAAATCTTTGGCTTCTTAATTAAAATAATATCTGTAATTATATCTTCAAAATTGAAACCAAGTTTAATAATTTTTATGTGTGGGTGTTTCAGATAATAATGAATATTGCACGAAATAATTTTTAATAAAATAAGACCTTATTGAAATTTATTTTACTAAAAACGAAGAAGCTTGTCAGAAATATTTAGCATCAAAAAACAAATCTAGTTAAATATTTAACCCAATCCAAACCTTCGACCAAGCAGTAACAACAAACACTTCCATTAATAAAACTTTTCTGCGAATGTGATTTTCCTCAATAAACGAATTATTTATATAAATACACAATAAAATCGATTTTTATAACACAAAGGTGACATGTCATGTTAAAACTGTCGTACACGCCAGCTATATATACTTAGCACTATAAGACCGCAATCTCACAGTTAAGTTTTAAACAGACCTGTATAATAGAATAGAATAGAATAGAATAGAATAGAATAGAATAGAATAGAATAGAATAGAATAGAATAGAATAGAATAGAA
>JAUZNC010006561.1:49472-72867 GCA_034780395.1 Vannuccia rotundouncinata | reverse complement strand
TTCACAATAGACCACTTTGTGTGGACATTCACAATAGACCACTTTGTGTGGACATTCACAATAGACCACTTTGTGTGAATATTCACAATTGAGTACTAATTGACTAAACGTTAACTATTTATAACACAGCACTTTCATTTCTTGAAAATTTTAATAATTTACGATAAACATCACACTGTTCACATTTTTCAGACGCTCAGAGTCTCGGATTCTTGATCTGGAACTGCGAGTTAAGGAATTTGAGCGCGAGGCTGTTAACAGCAACTCTGTAGCGAATAGTAACGGTGGCGACAGTGGTTCTCTGCTCTCTGAGCGGGTTAAACTGGCTGAGACGAGAATTCAGGAGTTGACCGAAGAATTGGTCAGGAAGGAGAAAGAGATGCGTTCAATGGAGGAGCGTTATAAGCGTTATCTTGAAAAAGCTAAAAATGTGAGTGCATAAATACAATTTTAAAATATGATTAACGGAAGTTACGGGGTATGTTGTGTTATAATATTTTAGTTATTTCGTTGTTTCCTGTTGAACTGAATTGTTTAAATAACTTTATTATAAGTTTTTTTGCTTAGTAATTATAGATATAATAATTTATGTATTTATTAACGGATGAATTTAACTTACTACTCTTACACTTACGAGTAATATACGACTAAACACATCCGTTGATTTAAAAAGCATTTTACTTTTAATGATCAGGTAATTCGTCAAACGGCCAACTGTAAGTGTGTCACTTCAAGCAATGGTCACAGTCCGGAGGGATCGGACCTTCAGTCCTTGAAGAACCAGCTGACTGGAAAGGATCGAATTATTGACCAGTTGGAAGTGAGTTGCTACGACTAAATAATATATTATACTAGCTGATAATTTTGAAAACGTTTATAACTGTTTTATATAAAATGCTTACTTTTCAAATTTAATAAAAAACATCATAACGGTGTTCTACCCTTAATATCGACCGACGAATGTTTTTCCGTGAATTTTCATATTTTACCATTTTTAATCTTTTAGTCTTGTCTTTTAGAATTTAAAAGTTATCCGCCAAATCGGATTTTAAGGGTATACCTGGAATTAGCGTATATACACAATTTTTTGTTGCACTTTCTAGACCAGAAAATCAGGCTGATTCCGAATCCGGTTGATGACACCTTGTCATCTTTGAGCAATTTTCACAAAATCGATTTTTATGCCGCCATTACGTAAAATATCTCAATAATTTTGGTGACTAATTCCATATTTAGAGGGTCAATGAATACAATGTAATGAATGTTATTATCATCAAATAATTATATAATCCGAAGATGTACTTTTATGACGCCATTACGTAATAATCGATCTCAATCAATATCTCGATTTCTATACTTCCAATCGAAGTAATTCCAATGAACGACTTTTAAACCAAATTAATATTTTAATAAAGCTTAGCACATTAGCAAATCATCTCTTCATCAGATTTATTTCCCCCCCTTTTTACCATGGTTGTTCAAACATATAGTATTATTATTCATTTATTATTTATGAAGCCATATAGAAGCCATATGCATCTGAAGTTCAATGGACCTTTTTCTACTATTTATTCCAACCAGAAACATCATGAGCACTCCTTGGCTCTTCGTGAGGATGAGGAACGTTTGGTAGTGTCTGCATGGTACAATCTTGGCATGAGACTCAACCGAGAGGCTGCAGACGAACGTCTGGGTGGGGCCGCTTCTGGTGCCGGTCAGTCCTTTCTTGCTCGACAAAGATTGGTTCACAGCCAAAAACCTCTCGACCAATCATCTTCGCCTGCCAGCAGTGCTGGGAGTGGTGGTCAAAAGTCGTCGACAGTTCTTGGTGGAATGAAGCGGTCATGAGTGTTTTCATAACTGTTGTTATTTCGTCTTAGATTGTATAATGTGATCAAAATTATTTTGGTGATGATTTACTGTGATTTTGTCTCGTAAAATTTATGAAATATGTTTTGGATCCAAATCTAAATTTAAAATATAAGCGTCTATTTAACTAGAGTTTGCTAGGTCTGCTCACATACATGTTTCAACCATACCTATCGGTTTGCAATGTACAAACGGATATTTCAAACACTCATTGTCTTTATTATTGTTGTAAGATAATATACTACTTTTCCGTTTTGAAGTAGTATATGGCAAATATGCTTTATTCTTGGTCAATTCTCCGAAAGGGATTTCAAGGTTTTGCGTAATTCTTGATAATTGTGTAAAACATTAATTTTCTTTACTGTTTGTAGCTATTCTCACTATGTACATATTATTATATAGTACCTACCATTAGTATTCCTTTATCGTTATATTTTTAACTACACCGTTCTAATAATTTATGCAACAAAATAAAATATTTTATATACAAATTTAAATTTCATTTGTGTAATTATTTCTTTCGACTCGATAATAATTTTAAGCAATTAAATTGATTAGAAAACATTGTTCTCAAATTAATAAATATAGGTTTAAATTTTTTCCTTGTTAGTTTAGCCACAACATGATTAACTTATGTTCAATTTTATTCCATAATAATAAACATTCGGTTCTCTAAGGCACATTTCCTTTTCTTCTTCCCAACTGTGTATCTTGTAATGCTCACACTATTACTATAATACTACTCTTTTGACCAACGATACCTCTAATCGCCTTTGACTTGTGTCTGTTCTCTGTAACATTAATTATTACAGTCAACGAAGACAACCTCTTTTTTTAATATCTAATATACGATAGTGGCCTACTTCAAATCCCGAAGCCTTTCTTTTCATTATACACCTTATTTAATGTTGTGTTCATCTCCGCAGTTTTCTTTGACGCTAAATTTACTTGAAAAGTTAAATAGTTGGTATATTGATGATAACATAGAAAATAATTGTTTAATGTTTAAATAATTCACAATTTAATGAACCGAAATCTATTGTTCAAATAAGTGGATATCCATTAAGGAGTTGTGGAAATTTTGCCCATATTTTTAATCAAAATTTTAATCTATGTGGTCCTATTTAAAAATGTAGTTTTAACTCAAATTCATGACATTTTTGCATATCAAAATTCTAACTAAGTATTTGATAACGACCATTTTTATATTAAATATCATTTTATGCCATGAAGCGAGTTAAAACAAATTTTTATTGCATGGTAACTATTTTATTGATTTTATGTGTTCAATTGTAATCATATTATTCCACTAAAATAGTATTTAAATTAGTATTTAAAAACTAAGGTCTTTGAATCATATTTTATTTATTTGTATGTCTTGTAAGCTCGGTACACTTTTTGTTTATTATCAAGCTTTACAACTTACCGAATGCTTTGTTTAAGGTAATGTAATTAATATTATACACTATATTTTTTTTATCATATATCATAAAAAAATTACTTAGATAATTATAAAGAGCATTTTAACTATCACAGTCACGCAACTGTGCTTTAAGAACATGTTATTTATTTGTACTTATATATTATATTATCATCCGTTTTATAAACAAAATACAAAATTATTATATTTATATTTTTAATTGATTTTTATTTAATGTGTTTTTATTGTTTAGTATTATAATTTATTTAAAATATTATATATATAATAATAGAATCAAAATGATAGCATCAATTTACAAACGCAAAATGTTTACGGTAGTGTATACCTAGATAACAATAATTATTTATATTAACATTTTCTCGAAATAAGCGCGAATTCTACTATTTTTGGCCTGAAAAGATGAAAAAAATTCATAATGCACGAATTTGTTATATCTTTTAAAAAGCTTTAATTGTCTTTTTATTTTTTTAAAAAGTTGTCTGAGAGATTTTCTATGTACACTCATAATGAAACTTGGATTTAATATAATATCAGTGTACAGAGAACATTATATAAATTCTTCTCCTTTATGTCTCATATATCTAACTTGAATATTACAATGTCACGTTTACCAATCGATGTAAGCGTAGCAATTTGGTGATAATAACACGTTTCAATAATGAATCTCAATGAATCTATTTATCTCAATTAGATCATACCTATAAATGGAATAATGAAATAATTGTATCAGTGCTGAATAACTAAAAATATGTATTGAAGGAACCAAAGTTAACTCATGCTGTGGCTGCTTGTCAATAGAGCTGCAGGTTAGCGTATATACTATAATGTGAATACTTTGGTGTGCCTTACAAGCATATCCATAACAACATCATTAGTAAGAACTCTGTGGTTGTTTGGACACTTATTGAAGATCATACAAGTCATGCTAGTGTAGTCAAGGGGCCAGGTTTTGGAAAGTGCGTATGTATAACCACACTCCAGCTAACAAGGTGACTTCGGAAAATAAATTAATACAATTGTCTAAATATAAATGTACTGGTGTCTTATATATAAGCCACCTATTTATGAGTTTCAATTTGTTTATTATTTATTTATAATTTATTAACGTTTATTATTTATAAAAATATTTAAAATAGTTAACACAGAGGAAACGAAAATTCACGAGAACTATTATAGAGAATTGTATTAAACAATGAATAATTAGGAAATAATAATCTAATTATTTTTTGTTTAAAGACAAAAACTGATTTTCTGTACCTAATAACATACATAGTCAGGTCGAATTAAGTAAAAATAAGGAAGAAAATATAAATATATATTAAAAAAAATATCTAAACTAATCTTGCTTAAAACAGTTTATTTATCGCCAAAATAAATTATATAATGAAGCCAATAAAATCCCAAGTTTCAATGGAATGGTCAAATCATTCTTTTATTAAGAAACTAGGATTTCCAGGAAAATATAAACAAATTTCTTAAATTTTAAAGAATACATATACCTTTATGTGGAAATATATTTAATATTTTATGAAACAAATTTCATGTCTTGAATGATCTTGCTGAGATATCTAAAATATTGGAGGTGCTATTCTATTTTTAGTATTCTGAGATGCTTTTTCTCTCATTGCAGAAGAGGGATCCGTGGGTTTCCTTCCAGAACTGTTCACCCTTTTGTGGTTCATCTTCATCATAAATTTGTCTTCTGAGTGTAGCAAGATACTTCGCAAGATACCCTGCGGGCACTGGGTCTTCAACAGCCTGTTTACACCTACAGTCTTAGTTCTAATTGTAGACAAACAGAAACGGCTTCAAGACGTCACATCGGATGATGCGTTGAAGAGCGCGATAGCTGACTTCTATGCATTACCTTTTGACGAGCGCAAGGATGGTCCTCTTAATTTCGATAATTTAGTTCTCTTTTTGCAACGAGTTCACCACAAATTGTCAAGATCTGGCTCGGATGATCCCTAGGATTACGGTAGAAGCGTTGAAGATATTGCCGAGGATAAGGATGGCCAAAGTTATGCGGAAGAAAAGAAAGAATCTGTACCAGTTCCGAAACTCGTTAATAAACAGAAATCACCAAGAGAAGAATTGTAGATAAAAATAAATTAATTATGTGAACTTGTTTGAATAATATATTAAATTAATTTATATAATCATACATCACTTTTTCAAAATATATTTCATTTTTATATAAATACAATGCCTTTTTATAACTTAATTGCATTTATTTTCGATAACTCTACTAAACCCCTATTCTTTATAGAATCTTATGCCCTTTATAGTAAACATAGAATCAGTTCATTATAAAAGTGTTATAGGATGATTAGAAACTGAAATAGGGCAATAAATGTATTTCATGGCGCCCTTTTAAAAGTTCAACTTGCGGGCATATGCAGAAATTTGTGCAAATTGAAACATTTGTTTTTAGATTCCCATGTTGTATAGTTTTGCTAATCTATCAGAATTTCTGACGAAAATACATTGTAAACCTAACTAACAATATCATCGTACATATTATAGGACATGCCATCACAAATATAATCGCGAATATATTCATATTATTTTGCTAATTCTCTCTACATCACTAATCAGTAATTACCTACACCAATGATTGGTCATAAAACACAAGTTTTTTGTAAAAGAAGTTTTGATGGTATATATTATACGATGATTTATGCAATATTTTAAATTGAATTTGCGATTATATATATTGCGATAATATTATATAATAAAATATAAATAATATATTATATTATAATAATTGAAATAGTGTATATCTACAATGACGTTATGAAGTAAAAAAATTATTTCACTAAAAATGTATTTATTTGTCAACCTACAATAACACATATTATATTATTTACCATTTCTTTGTGATTTTGTGTATTAGTTTTTACTTTTAGATTCACGATATCGAAATATTGGATTTTTTAAATAAAAATAGAAAGAAAGAAAGTTAATTAAAGAAATTAAAGAAAGTTATAAAAGTAAATAAAAGTAAAGTAAATAAAATTATATATAGATACAATTAATCACTAAATATTAATCAAAAAAAAAATTATTGACCTTCAATCCTATAAATTCTAAAAAAAAATCTCCGACATCTTTTATTTTCAATATGGGGAAACATTCTACGAAATCTATTCTATAATTCAAAATAAATATTGCCAATAAATTATATTTGGCTTAATGAATTAAAAAGATTTTTTGGAATATTTTTTTTTAATGTTTGAGTCTGATAAAAAAAATTAAAATTGTTTTTATAAACTAAAAATGAATACATCCCTGCAATATTGTATAATTACTATTAAGTAGACATCTGCTGATTGCATTAAATTGATATATTATATTGTCATGATCTGATAATTTCAATTAATGATTATGATACAGTTCGTATAGAATTATAATCTTGAATAATTAGTGTAGTGTAGTGGATTCAAAATTAATAAAGCACACGTGTATATATATCACATTAGGTAAGAATATAAATTTTAATTTCTATTATTATATAAGTAATACAACAAAAATTATAATTTTCATTTTCTATAAACAAAATGTTTAATTGTTTATAGTCTTGTTTAAAATTGATTTCAGAATATTTTTCTGAAAAAGTTTTATAAATATATTTTTCAATACATTAAAACAAAATAAAGTGGGTCGATTGATAATGAAATATATTTATTCAAGCAGAAAATGAATGTTTATAATGCTTCCAACCACATATTATATTATTTCTTTGGTGAAGTATGTCCGACAAAGTGAAACGATATTTATGAAATAAAAAAAATATATGTAAAATTCAACAAAAGCATATATATATATATATATACATTTTGTAACTTGAAAATTCTAAATTCTAAATTGTAGCTCATTAAATAATATATACACTGACATAATAATTTGAAAATAATAAATCACTAAATTATTTCCATATTAATGCCAAAATAATTACCAAAGATCTTTGGATCATATTCATAAAAAGTTAATTTCCTCACAATTAATGATTTGTAGACGTAACATGAATGATACGGACACGCTTTTCTTCTCTGCCCTCAAGATCTTTATGATCTAACCTGTAGGTGTAATGAAGTGCAGCTTGCGTTGTAATAATCAGAAATGAGACTTCCATTCTTCAGACATCTCGATTTCAAAATCAGGATTTGTTTACTTTGTGGAACGCCCATTACGTCATGAAGTTCAGCCTTGATGTATTCAATGGTGTCAAATGTGTTAACTATAATCGAGGTTTTTTCTCCAGTGGGGATTTCCACAAATATTTCTATTTTAAAAGACAAATTCAGATTAGAGTTATCTTGAATGTAGTACTCGGAAAGCGTATGTCCATCTTCTAATAGTTTCTCAAAAAAAAACAAATTTTGTCGCTCTACTGGAAATCCTTCTTTCTCTTGAATTTTTGCTTTAATGTTTCCAATTGTTTCCGACATAGAAGTTGATATTGTAATGATTTTTTCATTTGGAGTAATTATAAAAACTTCCATTTCCATTTCCTCTTTTAACCTCATTACTAGGTGCAACATGGATTCTTTCTGAATTTTGTAGTCGCAAAGGGTTAGTCCATCCTCTAAAAGATTGCCAGCAAAAATTAAATTTTGTTGACTTGCTGGAATGCCTTCTAAATCTTGGATTCTTGCTTTTATGTCTCCAATTTTATCTAACAAATCAGTTGATAAGGTAAGGGTTTTCTCATAGTGAACATTTACAAAAATATCAATTTCCACTTTTAATATCAATATTAGGTTCAAAATCGATTCATTCTCAATACAGTAATCGAAAAGAGTTTTCCAATCTTCTAATTGGCGACCAGCAAAAATCAATCGTTGTTGCTCTGGTGGGATACCTTCTTTGCCTCGAAGTTGAGTTTTAATTCTTTCAATTGTATGTGATGCCTCAACTTCTAGAGTAATGGTTTTTCCTGTGAGAGTTTTGACAAAAACATGCATGCTATCAGGATGTCTTGTTAGTAAGTACAAAGTAGACTTTTGTTTAATATTGTACTCATCCAGAGTACGTTCATCTGATAATGCCTTTCCTTTAAAGACCAGTTGTAGTTGATTTTGTGGAAGGCCTTCTTTGTCTTGAATTTTTGATTTGACTTTTTCAATGGTCTCTGATGATTCTGTTAAAATTTGCAACGTCTTTCCAGATAAATCTTTCACAAAAATTTGAATACTACCTACTAAGGACATTTCAAATTGAAATTGCGACAAATGATTTATGTTACAAGTAGCAACTATCACGTCATCTTCCAATTTTTTGCCTTGATAACGGATTATTGGTGAAGGGTTTCTTTTCGAATCATAATTTTCTGGGTCACATTGACTGTTTTTTTCTCTGCATTTTTCTTTGATTTTTTGAATTGTGTCAGACGGGTGAACGTCAAAACTTATTGCTGCATCGGAATGTATTCCAATCAGAATCTGCAGATCTGTTTGTAGGTATAAAATTGAGCTTGGTTCAATGTTACATTCAGAAAGGGTCTGATCATCGTGAAGACTTTTTTCTTTAAACATTAGCCAGTGATTTTGAGTATCAAAAAGGCAATCTTTTAAGATTATTTCTCGAACTTTCTGAATTGTAAAACTATTTTGGACTGAGAGCTCGACTAGACGTTTTTTGTTCTTATATATAAATATTTTGTAACTTTCTAATAAATGGATCGTGTCTTGATCGTTGATGTTATATTCGCAAAGTTTATGACGATCATTTTTTGGAGACTGGTTTTGAAATAGAAGACATTGACGGTTCAATGGAATTGCTAAAAAGCATCGAATGTTTTCCTTTATATCAGCAATCGTTGTTCTGGTTGAATTGACAAATAGAGATAGATCATGTTTTGAATCTGAATCTGTTTTTACGTAAATTCTTTGCAATGGTTCCTCTGAAAAAAGGAAAGTTTTATAGAATAATCAGAAAAAATTTATTAACAATTAAATTAATACGATTGTAAAACTATATATTTATAAATTATATTTTTCAATTAATTACATCATAGAACATCGACATATTTGAAATCTTTCACATTATTTATATGAAATTGGTTTTACACCTCAGCCTTGAAATAATATATATGTGACTCGAATTTTTAGAGGTATATATGGACATTTTTTTGTCACATAAAGAGCTTGTTTATTTTAGAAAATAATGTTATTTGCATAAAATTCATGGAAACCCCCATTTAAGATGCAGTATATGAGGGCGCTATCCCTTTTCGTAACAAGAATATTTAAATGGGGATCCTTCTGCGTAACACAGTAGAGCACACGGTGCAAATTAATAAAATAAAATTCTCACCGTTGGCCTCAGTAGATAAATCGGAACCCATTTCTTTGGAAAATTGGGAAATTTAGCAAGATAACCAACAATAACCAACAAATCCACTAACAAAAGTCTTCAATATTATGCGAGAGTAATTTTTATGAAAGATGTTTTATGAAGCAAGGTAAAGAGAATTGCATAAGGATAAACGCTTATCTTGATTTGAGAATGATACGTTGGATACCTATTGCTTAATTAGCAAACTGAATCATTCATTTGTAAAATCAACTGAATTCTCTGTCCAGTCAAGGACTTCTAAATAGTAACTATAGACAGCACCAAGCAGATGTCTCATAAATGTGCGTAATTATACCATAGCTTAGAATCCTGGTTTACAAACCTTAAAGTTCATTCTCTATGATTTAGAAAAATCTTGTCAAGCATACTTGACCGTGTCTGAAGAAACAGATCAATTTAATCATGCATACCCTTAATTCATTCCTATGGAATTATGTTTGGTTTGTTTACAACATACTATTTATATAAAATTCAAGTTTAATGAGACTGATTCAACAATTAAATCCTATTAGTTAGTTATAATGCAATATTATAAATTAGCTAAGCGTAAAAGCGAATTATAAATAGGTACACTAATCTATAAAAACACCCCACTAAGCATAAAAATGTTAATATCTTTTTTATTTAATTTCAATCTAATCACATAGATTAACTTAGCATTTATATTCATTTAAAAACATTTATATAATATAAGAAATTATAATTATTGATCTATAATATATTTCAGAAAATGTTTTACTTAAATTCTTCATAAAATTGATTTATTAACCAATATCAAAATAATATATATTACCTAATCGTAAAACAGTTATATAAAACATGAATAATTTCTAATGACATCACACATTACCAAAAAAATAGTTAATAATTAGATATTGTAATACCTATTTTTTCAATATGAATGAATATAATGAAATTAACAATTATTAAAATATTTATGAAAATTAAAAAAAATACATAAATGCCCAATATCTAAAAATGATGTCCATTTAAAACCATGTAGCCCTTCGAGTGTGCAATTCTTGACTCAAATCGACTCTGAAAGACGGACAAATGCATGCCAGGCAATTCTTAATGCTTATCCAAATCAACGGCCATTCTCTAAATTGTTTCTTTACTGACGAATGGGCCATATATAGGCATCGGTAAATCCAAAAACGTTGTTTTGTGGTCAAAGGAAAATACACATTACTACGAACTAGAACGACAACACACTCCATTCTTGATCATATGGGCAGCCATGGCTAGTTTTTATTGCTATCCGAATTACAGTCAGCGTTACATGGGTATGTTGTTATTTTAAGATTACTAAAGAACAGAACAAATTGAAAATGAATTAATAATAATAATATCTGTTGTATCTATATACTTCTAATACGTCTTTGTTGTAAATAAAAAGCCAAACGATAGAAAAATAAGTGTTTACCTTAATTTTAAAGGCATCAAAATGACACAAAAATCAGTGTAAGTGAGTTAAATTTTAGCATTAAAACAAAGATAATAAACACTACGAATCAATATCTTAATATTTAGTGTTGACTATTTTTTTTACCATTTCAAATAATATATTCAATTAATTCAGTTTTTATTAGATGACTAATGTAACAACACAACATCTGTGTAATTCGCCCAAAAATGGAGAGCACCTCTCTTTATCATCAAAATACAAGATCAACTAGACAACTTAATTTTTGTTGCTTTTATTTATTGAATGCTTTCAAAATTTGTTTATACTGAAGCCATATTCACTTTCGATTTGTAATAATAGCACTAAGGCGACCCTCTTCTCATGAACTATAACGTTTCTTTTACGAGACACACTTATAAATAATACAACAGAATGAATAAACATATATATATATATATATATATATATAATAATTGAATAATTAATAGTAAGTAATAATGTTCAAATAGTAATATAGCTAATGAATAACGAATTAATGTTTTAAGTGAGTAAAAATTGTGATAATGTCGTGACAGACATTATCACAGACGCTACTTAAAATAATTATAAAACAACCTTATTTCTGAAACAAATTGCGTTTTTATTTGTGTTTCACATTCAGTAATGGATTGGAAAACATTTTTCGGGTCATAAAAGTTGTAAAATATGTTAGAAAAGGTACAAATATCTCAAAATTATTATAACGACACCCTTCAAAAAAACCTTTTAATATGTTCAAAAATACATTTTTATTATTTATTTAATGGGGTTTTCATTTGAAAAGGAATAAAATCGACATTATATTTACAATGCAGCTAAAAAAGTTTTATTAAAATATTTACTTAAATTTAAATTTTTGTTCTCATACGAGATGCATATATTTCCAACTTTTATTTATTCATCTATTAATAATAATACCATCGATAAGTGGATTGCTTTAAATCAATTAAAAAATATCTTTATTCCTGTTTGTAATTCGAATTACAATTAGCGTGGTAACAAGTATATTTTTTGTATATATTTCTTTGTGATATATTCTTCATTGTAAAATAATATATGTAAAATTTTAAATTTTCCTTCGTATTTACAATTTTTTCTAATGCGTCTTATATCTAGATCTTAAGATTATTGCACCTTATTGCATAGATATCTAAATTTATTTGTATGAGAAGATCCATGTTTCTTTTTAGAACTTCTAGGTCGTTTCGTGCGCGATTACAATCACAGGGTTCCACTTTTTTTATTCAAAAAGTAATGCATAGATTTTGCATAGGATCAATATTAGTATCAATATTTAATGGAAATCAATTTATGAAATAAACAATGCATTACATGCGAATGAAGTGATGGAATGAAAAAGGATATCTGTATTATGTACTTCAATAATAATTTACACGAACTTCTTTAACTAAGAGAACTAGGCTCAAAGGGCAATGATAATGTTTTTAATAGATTGTGGACTTTGCTCCATATGTTTTCTTAAAGAATGTGACTTTGAAAAACCATTAAAAGGTTGGAACACGTTGTCGAAATATAACATACACATTCATAATTTGTTTTGATGAAGCTGGTCATTTAAGAATTCATCAATTATAGAAGTACTGCGTGTTTTGTATTGTAAACGTCTTCTTTGATTTTATCTTTATATAATGTTGCACTTAAGTATTTAAACATTTAATTTGATTCCAATTGATATTTTAACACATTCTTAATATTTTAAAGTTGAAAATACTACAATATCGCATTTTTAGGGTATAGGGTATAGCAAAGTACAACAATCAACAACAAGATGCCGTGAGTCAGAAAAACATTACAGGTATCGTATTTCAGATACATCAATTTTTTTATTTTAAACAACATCAAATGTGCCCAGCTTTGGGGAATTCCAAGGAACTGCCATTTCCAACAATATGGGAGATCACCACATACCGCTTTCCAAACAGACGGTTTTTGGTAGTTTGGCTCAAAGTTTGTAGATTAATATAATAATTTTACATGTTTTGCACTTTGCCAATTATACACTATGTCACTGATTTCTAATATTTTTATCCAATTCAATGTTTTGACATCGAATTCAATGAATTTCCATCCATTTTAATCTATTTCGAATTTCTATAAATTTCTATATATTGTTTTCCTATACTATCTGCATTTATTTAAAAATACATTTTAAACCACATGACTGTGTAAAACATTATATCGTAATTAACTTTTCTAGATTGTCAAACTACTACACTTTATACGTCAGACAGCGTCCGAATTAAAAACGGACAAACCGACTTACATAAACAATTCTTCAGAAAACACATGTATTGTTATAAATATAGCATGTACGACAATAAAGACTCATAATTTGCGTGCAATTGAAAAAAATTACTTGTGCAAGGATGTATTAACCTCCCAATAAAATTATGGGCCGCAAAAGATTTCCACCATTTTGTCTTTTTGTTCGTTTTTATTTCGGACACAAATTTAAATAAGGTGGCCGATCTTTGAGGATTAAAAAAAATTTAAGCTGATTATTTTAACATTTAATACATTTTAACGATCAATTTCGTTACACAATTATGTTGTATGGTGAATTAATTGCACTTTGTAAATCGATGTTATACTAGCCACTTCCAAAAAACTATTCACTGATTCAAATAAACATTTTCGAAGAAAATTTTGTAATCGTTTTTTATTGAGAAAACATTATTCTATTTGACTCTGATAATAAAAAAAGCTTTTTTTTTCAATGACAACTATTCGTTTTGAAATATTTCTAATGTTTGATTGTTCGAACTTCCTCGCAGTGAAACAATATATTAATTAATTCAAACCTTTTAATATTAAATTATCTGTTTTGGTATCACTAATAAAGAACTTGATTCAACCGAATGATAATTTTTTCTTTTAAAAATGTTAGTATATCATAGTGGTGTAATTTTATATGGAGAGCGTTTTTACTTAAATTTATTATAAATTCTATTTTACTTTTATACTACTTTTTACAGTAATATATAAATATTTTATATAATTATATTAATTTCTACGTATATTTTCTATTTGAAATTATTTATTTGTATTCGATTTCATTTTACATTAAAAAATATTTACTTACTTTTTGATTACTAATTTTTCAGTTGTTTTGAATAACTTTTAACTTTTAATCGGATATTGCAATTATATTATAAATTATAAAATAAAGTAAAGAAGACAATAGCTGAATAATAAAATATATTTTACAATTGAGCTGATGGCAAATCTTAACATTATTATAAATTATCTTTTTACTTTACTTGCCAGAAGAGAATTTTAAGACTGCAATTTGGTTATATAGAATAATTTTCATTTTTATTTACAATTACAATAACAATAACAATTAACATTTTATTTCTAACCAGAATTTTAAGAAATAATTTATTAGGATAACAAATTATCTTTGTTGAAAATATATAATATATGAAATAATGTTAAGTCTTACTAAACTATGTTTCATATTGTACACAAATATTGTTTCGGAATTTCACATTAATGTAATCTTTATCTAATTTAATCTTTTTATCATGATATTCAGTCGCATAAATTGTTGCTACAAAATAATTCTATTAATATCAAGTGAATATAAAAATCATTGAAACTGTGAAGTTTGGGTTTCTATTATGATATTTAATTCTCAACAAATATTTAATCTATCCTTCTGCAAATATAAAAAATACAGTTATATATTAAAAAAACTCTTTCTTTATAAAATTAATTACTATAAATTCAATAATTGAAATGAAATCTTATTTAAGTTAAAAGACTTCAAATTAAAATTAGAATTTTAAATAAATTAAATTTTGTTCATAGACAATTTATTTAATTATTTATAAACAAATGAATAGAAATTGTAAATATTTTGTAGCGAGTTGTAAAAATATGTAATAAATATATTGTTGAGGCCATATATTTTTTCGTTTCGTCTCGATAATATATTTTTCATATATTAAACATAGATTTAGGAGTTTTAAAAGTTTTAGGACAAGACGATTTTATAACGCATACCCCAATTTACAGCTTCTTAATTACCTAAATAGTTTTATGTAGTTAATGAGATATATTCACATAAGTTAAATTTTACAATTATTATGTTTTCGAATGAATCTTAGTATATATAGGTACTAATTGTGGTTTGAATAGTTTAAATAATTTGAATAAATGGTTTTATCATTGTTTTATTTATTTTCGTTTAATTACTTTATTCATTTGATTAATTACATTTTTAAAATGTTGAATTTTGTTACATTATAAATTTAGAAAATTGTATACAACCAAATAACATAATTAATTTAAAAAGATCGTCTCCACTTTTTTGAAATAATCTTTATAGAAAATTTGCAATTTTCTGAGTAGGCAAGCGATTCTGGAGTTAAAAGTTTATAGGAATGCGCGTTACATATAGCCTTTCCTGAATTGGGTGACAATTTATGCAGGAAGTCGTTCTATAGACGTGTCCTACGGAAAAGAAATTTATTATAGGTTTCATGTTTCTCACGACAAACAGGGGTATATAGGCCAGTTTGCTTGCTCCCCGCTCAGCTTGTACAAAAACCAACCTTAGAAATACTAGCTTTATTAAATTATTGGATCATAGATAAACCGTTCTGTTATGTTCTGCATTTTTTCCCAGAATCTTGATGAATCGTCGTAGCTAACATTCTGTATTGTGCTCTTAAGTAATTATTTGGAAACATTTTTCCAGAATATTGAATATATATTTGGCACTCCACCAATTGCAGACTGCATGATATAAACGAGCCCACTGCGAATTATCAAATTTCCGAACCGGCAATAAAGCTCATAAGCAAATTAATGCCTGACGCCAAATCTGCGCAGGGTATGAAATTTGTAGACACTTGATGTCAACTGAAATTTTGTGCAACTGTTTGTCGTTGGTAAAATTATTTACAGATTGTCCATGAGTATTTGTTTGACTCTAAAATTCTAAAATTGCATGCTGTGAGGATAGTATCCGGATCTGATAATTTAATGTCAATTAAGAGTTAATACATTGATGCAATTTGTACAATTTGTACTTATTGATATTGAAACCACAGAATTCAGGTATATTTTCATTGGACAGTAGTAGACAGTAGGTACTCCAACCTAATTAGTGTTGGATAAACAGTTATAGATATTATTAAATTCTTATTTTCGATAATGGCGGACTTTAAACACGATTTGTGAAAAATGCTAAAGAATACTTAAGTGCCATCAACTGGATTCAGCATCAGTGCTACTTCCTTATGAGAATAATGATAAAAACCTTTAGCGGAAACCAAAAACAAGGTCACCCAATTAAAATCGAGGTTTGAGTGACTGCCTGACTAATTTCAGTATTTGAATAATATATCTCTATAAAAAACTTAGTTTATAAAATAGGAATAGGTACTTGTTATACGATGACTAAATAGTTATGAATTTACTGCATCAAACTAATTCAAATTCGATTGAAATCACTGAATGTTATACTATCCTTTTCAATTTGAAAAATATTTGTTCTTTACGTAAACATGAACGTCTTCGTTCTATTTTTTGAAAATATCAAATTAAACATTATGAAAAATATTAAATCATCCTAATTTACATAATCAATTTCTAAAAATATTAATGACAAAATTCTTCACAATGTAAAAATGTTTTAATTGTAATTGGATGTAATTTCAGCCAATCAAAACTCATTAAATCTAAACAGGTCTAATATTTATCACATGAAGAAAAAATACGTATTTTTCAAACGTCTTTAATCGAAGGGAGTTCAATTTGATTGTCAAAACGTTAGAATATATTTATTAAATTTTTTCATAGTATGGTTTCTCCAAGTCCTTTTGAAACCTTTACTCATTTATCAATTGTGTTTGCGATGATATACAATATTCGCTAAAGCAACAATGTGCATTGGATTATTTCCGCACCAGAAGGTAGCCACTTATCAAGAGACAGATCAATTAATCAATTAGTTAGCAGGCCAACACTTGCGGTATAGCCTAGACTATCTTGAAAGCTATCAAGAACGATATGACGTCAGATGACAAAGCAACTTCTTTCAACGATAATTTAAACTCGACCTCACTGGACAATTTCAGAACTCAACTATTTACTACCAACACTTATCGCCCTATTGCCTGTACACTTTACAAAGAGGTATATAATAGTGTTCCACTTATCCGTTGTCTTGGAAAAGTCCCTACAATCCCCGATTCCAATGTACTTCTATCCCATGTTTTGCAAATTGTCGGGAAAGCTGGTCAATAATCACAGTTTTGTTTTATTAATATGTATATGTGTTGCTACTCTCCTTCCAACTACTCTCCAAGAAAAACCAGCTCAGTTAGTAATTGAGGTTAAATATATTTTAGTACGAACGACTCCCAATCCAGAATATTATGAAGATTTCACTGATGAAATGAAAAGAACAATGAAAACAATTAATAGAATGAGTAAAAATAGCGACAACCAAATTGTAATTAATGAAACGGCCAACTTCAAATTTTTTTTGAAACCTTTTCTTGTGAAATTAAAACCAACCGATAATATCTTAAGGGATCTTGTGAACAAAATCAAACGTTTTAGAGCAATTGAAAAAGAACTACCCCACTTCATAATTTCAGACATTATCGACCAGAAGCTGGCTTTAATAGCAACAGAGTTTAATTTACCTTTAATTGGGTGTCCAAAAGGCGTCGATATACCACGAGGCATGGTAAGATCAACCTTTGTTATTTGAGAAGTTTTCTGATTTATGCGTATAATTGATAAGGTAGAGGAGCATTTTTCGATAGAAGTTATAATATAAATTCATAAATCCAAAAAGCAAACAACTTATAATCAATGTAATATCTAATATTTAAAAACATATGTATTTGAAATTAAAATTTAAAATTAAATACATATATTTAAAACTTTTAATTATCGAAATTGAAAATATATGAAAAATGATAATACAATACATAGTTGTATTTTTATGTCGTCATCATTCTACATTTTTTGTTCTTATAGAGTTTATTAAGAGTTTTGTGGACTGAAATGTTTTTCGGGATAATTAAACTAAGTAGAGATAACTTTTGATAAATATAACGAATTCTTCCTTACAAAATTTTTTGTTAAGGTTATGAAATATGGCGGAGTTTGTCAGGAAGGTATACATAATAAAATTATACAATTAAAATACAAACACTTTCCAAGTAAAATAAATCGCTCAAACTGCAATCCAACTTACCGGAAACCCGATTATCGGAAACCCACTTACCGGAAACCCACTTAACGGAAACCAACTTAACGGAAACCAATGTAAATAATTGAATTTTGAAAAGACATATTTAACGACCACATCGAATTAACGTATAAAACTAATGGTTTTAAATGTAAAAACGAAGTTACCAATAGTAAGCATTCGACTTAACTTATAACTTAAAACTATTGATTTTAAATTTAGTGAAGATTTTTGGGTAATTGGCTTGACCAATGAAATTAGGTTTTCCGGTAAATGAGTTTCCGGTAAATGGATTTCGGTAAGTGGGCTGCCACCGAAAAGATTAGTTTGTAAATACCTATTTAAATATGAAATAGACTAATAATATTTTTATATTAGAATAATCTGCATATAATGAAAATTAAATAAAAATTACATTATATTTAATAGTTTATTTTTAATTTCAACAAAAAATATCATTTTAAAGTAATAGTATTTAGTTTATTATATTTTAATGTTGTAAAATTTAACCAAGAACTATATTATTATGAATTTACCATTAATGAAATTATTGATAGGCTACATTAAATTTTGTTTATTAATAAAGCAAGTAATAGTTTAGCGCAAAGTTTATAAGATATTATCGTGTCATGATGTAGTTATTTTACCTTTTCTACTCTAATCAAATTTAATTAACACCTCTTTCAGGGAATTAAGGAACCGCTTTGGGTTTCAGCACCATACTTTCTCCCCTATGAAACGCTCATCAAGTTTAGTCTGCAGAAACGCCACTCTAAGACAATTGTGTTCCTCGCCGACAAGGGCTATTGTCCAAAGGTCCTTGATATCCTTTACGAACTGTATTACGATGCGTATGCAATGACAATTGACACTCAAAATGACATAAACCAGTTCTCTAACAAAAGGAATCTCAACTCCACAACGATGTATATCTGTGTCTCGCACAACAACGAAAATTTTACAGTTGACGCAATTAATACGATTAACAAGAATCGTCCCGACAAGGCCATCTTGCTTTTGCCCTATGAGTTGGTAGGGGAAATTGATAAAGTCCTACCACAGTTGAGAAGACTAGTTCTTAGTTTGGAGAGCTATTTCAGCGTCTCAATGGACAAGAGCACCGACTACAAGAATAACTATCAAACATATTTGGTAGGTTATTGTCTTAAATAATGGTCTCATATATATATGTTCTTTATTAATTTTTGTGAAATGTAAGTTTAAAATTATTTTTTTGAATGATTATGATTTAAATTGGATTTAATCAAAAAATCAAACCTAATCCCATTATAAGTTTACTAAATAGAATCTATATTTCCTCATTTTCGTGACACTAATTTTAAATATATTTCAATTTAGATATTTCGAAATAAATGTAATATAGCTATGTTTATCCAATATTGCCAACGTTTGCACAAATAAATTTATTAATTAAAATATATACACATGGTAATAGAAATAAGTGATTAGCACAATAATATTATTGATATTGGGGTTTATTCCATGTGTTGACATGCAGGAATGATATGCACATTCAAAAAGTTAATATTTCTTCGATTAATCAAAATGAAACAAGATAATAAAGAAATTATATAACCAATCAATGAATCCAGGAATATCGAGAAACATCCTAACTTTATTTCGATTTGTCCTGTCCACTTGAGATTTGTAAGAGACCCCTGCTGAAGTCGAACAGTGCCTTGTAGAGCTCTAAGACTAAGGTTGGGAAACGTGACTTGGTGTAGATGATTGTTCTTTAGATCTATCTCAGTGTAATGCTTATAAAAGAATGAGAATAGTATAGTACCGTATTTCCTAACTAACATTAATTAAAACCTATTAGAAAAATCGGAAATGTTTATCGCAAAAGAATTTATTTTGCTACAATATATATATTTAACTTGTTTAACTAGAATTTCACTGAAACAAAATTATATAGGTATAACTAACTACCATTATACATTACTTGCAAATATATTAAAATTATGTACTTCATTATGAATAAAGATTAATAGAAAATTTTGAAAATAGAATATTAACATAAGACGAAATTAATCATAAAATAATCATTCTGTTAACTTCTTGTGCAGCAATTAATCATTATAATCTTTTACATATTTCCAACTCCAATATATTGTCAAATACTCTAATAAATGACAATCAATGCTGTTGTTCGTATAATCATTAATTCAATTGGTCTACTTACATCACATCTGAAGACACCGAAAGTATGAACATCGCAGTTGTTAAAATTATTAAAAAGTATAGTTTACTATATAGTTGATAAACCTAACACAAAGGAACCCACCAATAATTATTTTTTTAAATGGTTTTTTAGGTTCTGTAACTTAAAAAAAATGATATTCCTTTTTTGTGGATTAAAATTTCTTGTTAAGGAAGTAAATATTCTTGCAGAAATCGATTAAGTTATAATTGTAATGTCTAAATCAATCTCATTGCCTGAAAAATAATATGGAATATGGAAAAATAGTGGCAACTTTCTAACACATTACACAACATTTACTTGTGATAATAATAATTCTTCGTTGTTGTTTTTAATATATATAATAAATTCACGTTATTTTCTTATAGCATTCATTTTTTTAATTATTAAAAGATAGCCCAGCCGGGAAACATATAATTTTTAGATTAAATATTTAATGATATAATTCTTTTTAAATTATCTAAATTATATTTCTTAAAAATAAAAAAATACTTATAAAATTTTTACAATTTTTAAGAATTAACCAAATTTATCTTGAATTTCCCAATTTAAATTTATGAAAGAAGACATCTTAAAAATTGTATTAGTAACTTATCTATTACTTTGTAATTTGCAGATGGATAGCTGTGTCACAAGATCTGCAGCTTATGTATTTGAAATACTTTCTAGTAAGCAGTGGCCTCCACTTTGTAACTGGAATGAAATGCACAATAAATATCACGCACGACCTTCTTGTCTAAGCAGTAAAGAATCCTACATCGAAAAAATACGGTAAAACAAAAATACTTAATTATAAAGTATTTTATATTTTTTACAAAAATCAAACAAAGTAAACAATACTAAAATAAAAAATAAACCGAAATCGGCCGATTTTTGTTGCCAATCATTAAAACAGTCTGATATCATAAATTAAGTTATTCTATAGTATAATACTTTTTTATTGAATTAAAAATTCTTTTGATGATTCAATATTTAATGTGGATATTCTTTTTATTTCAGTCGATTTAATCAAATTCAAAAAGTGAAAAGAAAGGATTACAAAACTGGCATACCTCTCAGGTTTGGGTACAGTCTTCTTACAATCAACGAAAAATTCGGTTCTAAATTCGCTTTAAAGGATATGAAAGGTTATCAGACAGATACTGCTGATGAACCATTTCAATTTCTAAAACACGAAGTGCTGGTGAACACAAGAATAGGAAGTCCTTATGTAATGTTTCGGGACATTAATGGGACAGATGATTGTAGTAATGATTGGGGTATGTTGTGCTCCCTAATAACTTCGGAAACGACTGATGGTAATACTTCGAAGCAAGTATGTTGTTTTGGGATAGCTATTGACATTTTGAAAATTTTAGTTAAGCTAAAAAGTTTTGCCATTTCTGTTGGCATTCCAAAAGCAAGAAATTCAACAAATCAACACCTATTCACTGACGCGTATAAACTGGATATAATTGTACGACAAGCTATCTCTGGAACTCATGAGGACAAGCTTGGATTCTCAGGAAACAATCAAAGTTTGAACCGTAATCCATCATTAGTCGACTTAGCAAAAGTCAATGCCGACATAGCTGTTGGTCCAGAGGTGATCATATCTTCGGAAAACTTGAAAAAATCGTACCTGACAAGACCTTATTTCAACTCAGCTATTGGGATCATGATGAAGTCGACAAGAGACAAGATGTCCGATTATGCAGCAATAACAGCCTTTATGGCTCCATTCGATTGGTCCATGTGGTTTGGGATTTTTGTTACCATACACATAGCTGCCTTTGCAACCGTGATATATGAGTGGCATAGCCCCTTTGGTCTAACTCCCAGGGGCAGAAATCGTACACGTGTCTTCAGTTTGTCATCAGCGTTGACACTGTGCTGGTCTGTGCTCTTCTCCCATACTGTCGCTACCAAGTCACCGAAATGTTGGAGCTCTCGGTTCCTTATGAATGTTTACGCCTGCTTCTGTCTTGTATTCCTGGCATCCTATACTGCTAATCTTGCTGCTTATATGGTTGAAAAGTCTTGGACACAAATTGTTGGCATTCATGATAATCAAGTAAGTTGGTTCAAAATATATTAAGTTAATGAAAGTTTATGAGTTATACTTAAATATTTCAGAATAATTAAATGTTCATATAGTTGTATGAAAGAATAGCATTTAACTCATCAACAATAATGACTTTCATAACATGATCATGTGGGTAACATTTCTAATTTGTAATAATCATGTGACCTTTACACGATTTTTTTTAATTTTTTGGTTAAATTAAAATTGTAAAGTGTAATTCTTTTGATCACTTGAAACAAACGTTCGCAGAATTTTCAAAACGTTTATAGCGGTTAATTTATAATTTCAATGTATAGTTCTCACTCCTGATTCTGAAAAATAAACATGCCATCATCTAATCAAAATTATTTCGAGTTTTCAATGTGACATTAATTATAGATCTCACTTATTTTGAGTGAGTGCTAAATACTATATTGCATTTGAAAATGCAATTTATTTTGCAATTGCGAACTTGAATTTAATCTTTATCGATAACTAACGAACATTAAGGAGAAGCATAAGAAAGAACAAAGCAACAAGGAAAAGTAGAAAGAAAAAAGCAAGGACGAATAGAACCATGACGAGATGAAGAGGATATCCATGAAGAGGTTAAGTCAAGTCTACCCATTATAGGTTATGAGTATAACATTATACAACTTTAAAAAGGTTAATAAGCTTTCCTATTTCCTTAAAAATAAAATTCAAAATACTCGAAACTTCAAAATATTTAAATAATAAAATATTGTTAGATTTAATCATTTTCATTAAAGAAT